>JAJIYU010013407.1:0-13883 GCA_030144865.1 Tinospora cordifolia
GCCTCAACCATGTCGTTCTGCACTTCCTGAGAGTCGATGTCGTCGGATGTAGCACCTCTTGTTGCGTATCTCCTAGGTCCAGCCATTATCTACTTAACGTCGATTTAGTATTCGTTTCTGCCGTTTTGTTTAATCCGTTCTATCATGATTCTAGATTCATGTCTTTAGGTTTTTGATTTGTTTAGTGACCTAATGATTTATTCTTCTAAGTCACTTTTGTGCTTTTGGGTATAGGATTTGGTTTCATACAAGTAGTGAGATCATCATCCATTCAATCATTCAAGAAATTCATGCTAGCATAGTAAACTTCTAGGCTTCCGCCTATGCCTCCAGGTTTGTGTGTTTCATACGACCCTTGCCCTTTGACATAAACTTCCACCTAAAGATTTCACTACACCCAACCAATTTCGTAAATGTCCCGATTTCTAAGGCTTCCCAAGCCCCACTATGCATGACTGTCCCATACCAACCAAGCATAGGAAACAAGTTCATCCAAAGCCACCGATCATTCGCCAAATATGGTCTGTCAATCTTCGAGTTCAGGATTCTTTCGTACCCCTGAATTCTTATGCGTCCCATACCACATAGAAACCAAAGATACGAGATCCTCCCGATCTTGTGCCCTGACCAAACAAGTGTTCGTGTTTCACGTGTTTTCAGTCTCTAGCTTATGTCCTAAAAGTTTATTCATGATTTACTGTGCCACCCTTGGCAACCCCCTAGTTTCTACTTAAGGTCACTTCCCTAGGCTTTGATTTTCAAATCCTTGTTGGCATCTCCTTTGGACCATAGTGAATTCCTAGCCCTTAATTTACACCTCCTAGTTTTCTTTTGTAAGAAAATGAATGTGTTCTTCAACTCTGAGTACTTGTACGAGCTGGTGGGACAACCTCCAGATCGGACGGCGAGATCGAAGTCTACTTAGCAACCGTGCTTTCTAGAATGGGATAACCCATATCTGTTTCAATGTCTAGCTTTACTCAGGACAAGACTTATCCACTATTAGCTCAACTCGTAATCTTTGTATCCAAACAAAACCATTGAAAAAATATATCTTTTCTCGAAAAATAATTTTTCAAAATCATTTCAATTTTCAAAATAGGAGGTAGGGCTTCTAAATTAAATAAATAAATAGTCTTACCTCATTAATCAATTTCTTCTAATCTTGCCCAAGGCATCTAAAGCCTAGGCTCTGATACCACCTTTGTAACACCCCGCCTCTCGAGCCCCATCGTCCGTGCCATCTGACGATCTAATTTTTTTTTATCAATAATCTTGGGCAGCTCGGGAGACGGGCCCGTGCTACGTTCTTTTTTCTTTCTAAGAGACTTCCTGTGCATATGAGTCTATGTACAAAAATATTTTATATCTTCATAAATAAAATTCTTTATTTATTTATTCAAAAAATTTTGAGTACATGAACCCTTATAAGAGAAAATAAATTCAAATTGAAATAGATTATTTGGTTTGGGCCCGCATACCCTATAATAAAAGAATTCCTAATAAATGACCTTCCACGTAGTCTGATAAATTAATTTCCTAAAATGTGAAAAATGAGGGGGTGAGTTAAAAAACCCAGTGAATCATTCCATCTATTTAATTCATTATTTCAACCAAATAATAAAAGCATAACAAACACTTTAAGTAATTAAATTGATTCAAACATTATATTATTTTAGTCGTATTTTAGACCGAACGAGGGTAACCTCTGTGTTCTAGATCTAGGGAGAGATCAATTTTGAAACTCAAACCCATCTCTAGTGGGATCATTCCTGAAAGTTGTTCCATTCTGGTGTTAGTCGTGACAACCAGTTCCTATTCCATATGGAACACAGAAAGTCCGTCCTCGTACCGGTATGTGGTTGAAATCTTATTGAATCTTATTTTTTGGGTATAAAAGCAATATAAATAAATATTTCAATAAAATTTAAATGTACCAACAGTATAACATCATCAATCAATAGAAACACGGATTTTCAATTTCTGATGTAGAAGATCGTACGAGACGCAACTATAGAGCATACTCTCTCAAACAGGATAGGTGACTTTTGATTTCTGATGTAGAAGATTGTACAAGACACAACTACAGAGCATACTCTCCCAGTCCTAAGCAATATAATAATTAAAAGCATAAATCAAACTAAGCAATCAAGCAAGAATTATTTAAATCAAAATAATAAATCAAAAGAAAAGAAAGAACTTCACCACGAGATCGCTTCCTAAATTGTGTAGTACTTCGTTAGTACTACCTCGCAAGCTATTTAGAATAGCTTAAGAAAAAGAAAAAAAGGGACTGAGGTGCCAAGAAGAAGGCAGAGAGCGAGCAAGAGGAATTTCAACTCTTATTTTGGGATGAGTAAAATGGTTAGGGTAGGGGGTTTATATAGAGTCTCTGAGGGTTAAATTCATCATTTTTTGCCTTTCAAATAAGGAAATTTTCCATTTATGTTAGTTGGGGCGGCTAGAGTTTGAAATTTGAAATTTAGGGTCTTTTTTCTTGTTATTTCGAATTTTTTTGATTTTTTTTGGGTATCTTTTGTTTTTCTGTTGAATTTCTTTTAATTATTTTTTTAAATGGGTGCGCATGGGCTACGCACGCAGCCCAGCGTGCTCGTGTGTGTGGGTGCATGGGCCTTGGGCCCATGCGCCAAATTCACTTTTTTTTTAAACTATATATATAGTGTATATATACATGTGTGTGTGTGTGTATATATGTCTATATACATATTTACATACATATAAACATAGATACATGCATACATACATACATACATATATATATATATATATATATATCCTTTTTTTCTTATAATTACGTCCAACTAATACCTTACACATAAACCTCTATATATATATCATACTAAATATATAATTTAAAATATTATTTTCATAAATGCATCTAATTAATACTTTACACATATACTTCTCTATATATATTAATATCATACTAAATATATTATTTTCTTATTTTAATGGAGAAGACTATGATGTATATACACTTGTTAAGTATATTTACCCAATATTACTATATGCCTAATATTAATTAATGCATATCCATATATACTTCTATGCTAATTAATTAATTAATTGCGTACCAATTTAAGATAATGTGTCAAATATCTATATTCATATATGCATCAATTAATAAAGTGTCATATATATAGGTATAGACTAATCATATATATAAAATAATTTGGGGTATTACAAAACTAGTGGGTGATACAGAAGAATAGACACATTATGCGATAATCAGAGGGGATTATAGAATACATTGAGTGCAATACTACGGTAACAGTGATCATTATTGCGGTAATCAATATGAAAAGTAGACTTTCATGCATATTTTTTCCAACCTTTGTTTTCCTATGTCCTTGATATCCTAATACCTCAAACTCATAGCCACGAACCATGCATTAAGACTTAGATAAAGTCATTATACCTTCTTTGATCCGTTGAATCCTCTGATTGCTCCAAAAGAATGTTTTGACACCTTTTAGGGTTCTATTTTTTATGATGGAAGTAAATTAATACTTTAGGAGCTATTATAGGGATTATAATATCAAAAGGATGATGAATAGAACTTAATCAAATAACTAGGGATCAATTTTACCTTGTAGAACATCCAAAAGTAGGTTCTATGTCTAGAACTTGCCACTACTATGCAGTATTCTGGGTTTTCCTTCTTCCTACTATGTCATCGCTGCATCAGATAGCTAGGGTATAAAAGAGTATCAAAAAGATGGCTAGGAGAGCAGGAAGAAAAAGAGATTTGTGCTTGCTTGAGTGGTAAGAATGGGATGCTCATACTAAGTTTATAAAGAATTTAATTTGGATGGATTTAGGAAGCTTTGTATTATTTTTCCTTGGTAGGATTCTTTTCTAAACTCTATTCCTTCTATTTTACTTGTTTCTTAGGTGCAAAATATTAGAATGTAAAGGTTTTAGAAATAGTTCACGCATTTGGAAACCTTACATAATCATTTGTGTGCAGGTTTTATGTATTCCCATGATAGTAGAATGTATTATCGCAGTAACCAGAACATGGTGTGTTTTCTAGTTCATCTGGGCAAACCACGCACCATTGTGGTAGTGGATTTTATTCTTGCGGTAACCAGAACACTATTATGTACAAATTTCTGTGTTTTGTTCCGAGTTTGCTTACCCCTTCATACATTTAATTGTACATATTTTACATCATTGTTTTGATGGTTTCCTCAAATTTTATTTTTATTTTATTTAATCTAATTACCAAACAAAATTTTGGGGTATTATAGATTTGCATATAAAGTGCCTAAAACATTCTCTTTTTGGTATTTTTCACCCACATACTCTAAGGGTTTGTATGTAGGGTGTTGAGCTGTCACTACCTAGTTCAAAATACATCTAATGAGGGTGATCTCCATGCTAGAAATCACACTTTATCCTAGTCCCTAATGGTGGCTATGTGTGTGTGCAAAAAGGAACACACTTAACTAGGTTTTAAAATGAGTATATCTTCTCTTGTGTGTTTCCCTTTGCCTTCTTTTTTGTTTGTGACCCTTAAGTGTCTCCTCCTCTATTTACAAACCTTCGTAACCTTGAGAATTCAATAATTAATAAGTAAAAATATAGATTTTTAATTTAAACAAAAGACTTGGTTGAAAGGGTGCACGTAGTGTAGGTTTAACATGATTTTTGGGTATAGTTTTTGCCTGGCCTTTGGAAGGGGTTTTCAAGTCTTTTTTTGGTGGTTTCTTAAGTGTGGTTTGAAGGGTTATTTAATGGAAGAACAATAGGTTTTGGACAATCATTGGGACGTCCCATGGCTGGCCTCTCCTTAGGCCAAGAGCAAAGGTTCAAGTGAGGAAATGACTAAGTTTGGAGAGTTTTGGTGATAGTTTCTTTTCATGAGTGTTTGGTTGATCTTTACGACATTTTCAAGGCTTGAAAGTGCTGGAAAAGTGTTCTATTGGTGACTAAAACATAGAGATTTGGGTGGTTTTGGGTAGTGGTTTGGTGAAGATAAGAAAAGTTGTTCCAATCCCATCATATACCATAAAATATATGAGGTGGCATTATGATAAGTATAAAGAGAATGATGATGTTTGAAACATTATGCAGGGTCAATTGAGTGAAACCCCTATTATTATTATTATTATAAAATGTCAATTGAGTGAAACCCCTATTATTATTATTATTATTATTAATATTATTATTATTATTATTATTATCTTCATCATCCTCATCATCATCATCTTATCTACATAATTTACTTTGTAATGACACATACTATTTATAAATTTCATTTGACCACTATGTTTAATTTTAGAAACTACATAATTTAAATTATTATCTTAAATTTCATCATGGTGGGAAAAAATTACAAAAATACCCCCCATGAATGTTTTATCACATACTCCTTACCATCTAACTATCGTGATTTTAGTGAAATAATTTCCTTGCCTTAACCATAAAGACATCATCATTTTCATTTTTCAATAATTGTAACCAATGGTTAACTAATATTAAATAAGATTATCTCTTGGTGTAATAATAAGTGATTATCAATATCAAACTTCTAAGTTCAATTCCATAATAACGAGTATTCAAACCCTATAAATAATCCAATTATTTTCAACAAGTTCCAAATCAAACAAGTAATTTAAAAAGTCAAAATTATGACAAAAATTGAAAAAAAGTAGCCCACAAATCTAGCATGAGCGACTAACGAAATAAATCTTCCCATCAGCACCTCCTATGAAGTGTCCATCATAATTTCGACATGCATCTAAAGGAAAAAATGGTGTAAATCCAAAGAGTCTTATGTATCATACCAAATATCAAAGTCATTATTCAAGTTCAATATTCATACATAGCAAACCTTTATTATACGTTAGGTGGTTGAAATAATACTTTATTTAGGTTGGTAATAAGACTAAAAGGAATCTTCTCTAGTGTCTCCCTCTAATTTAGGATATCATCTAAAAATAACATCTAATAGCTGGTTATCTGTTCAGGACCTAATCATAAAAAAGTGATGTCTGTTTAAACTCCCACTTTAATTTAATAAAGTTTAATGGCCAAATTAAAGCTGAGTTTGACGTTAGAGACACTTACGATGCCTTAAATTGGGCCATCACCTTGACACATGTTTAAAATCTTAATTATCTTTTCTTTTAGGAAAAATCATGACAAATATCTATATAAGTTCACAAGTCAATATTCCATGATCATTAATTCTCATCCAATATCTCACAAAATGATAATACCCAAGGGATCTTTAATAAATATAATCCATCATGATAAGACACATATATTAGTTTGATTATGTATTCATGAATGTTTTCAAAAATCATGCCAAATACATTGAAATGACAATTAAACACATACACACCATATAAAAATCTTGCTGACACGATCTTAATTTCATAACAACAATAGACACATCGTGCATGAAAATATTAAAATCAAAACAAGTAAAATTAAACATGATATTAATATCCACCTTATCCTTTCACTTTGTCTTTTTTTTTTTCCCCTACAATCTAAGATTTTTTCACATTTAATGTCATTTGATATTATTACTTGTGAATAATAACCTATGTGATGATAGCGTATTTTTCTAATACCATTCTAAGGTATTATGAACATGATTATACCTGGAATCTAAAATACCCTTTACAGCACATCAAGGCTAATTTTATTTAGCCTTTTGAGATACATTTACAGCCACTCCTTAAGTGGCTTTAGGACATTAAAACTAACGTTTTGCGGCTGTTTTTGTGCTTCTAAAAGCACATATATAGCTGACTATTTTCAGTTCACTTATATATTCCTAAACTATGCCTAAACTTAAATTATATGCATGTCTGTTTATCATTGTATGAGTCTATCCAAACTATGGCCCTTTTGTGAGTGTTTTGCTCACCTTAGTATCACTTTCCAGCCATACAAAGTTATGGTTTTTCATGTACAAAGTGGCTGCACGACCAATTTTTTTATTTATATGCACATTTGCATCAACAAGCCTACAGTATGCGCAAGGTTTTGGCATTGAACATCCAAAAGCACGATTTCGATCACGTTTTTTACTAGTATTTTGTCCATAGAGATGCATACATGGCTGTTTATTTTCAGCCCATATTTGATATTAAAATTCTACACTATCCCATGTCTACATGCATGTATATAATAAACTAAAAGATTGTCCACGAACCGTAACCTATTTAATAATATGCAAAATAATTTTGTAAACCTTATTCTAATCCTAATATGATCATTTTAATATGTGTGTGTGCATGAAAATTTAAAAAGAAAGAGTACAAATGGTATACCTTCTTTGCTTAATCTTCAAGTTGATTCGGTTTTGATCCTACCTCCAACAATGTCCTAAAGGTGGGGTGTTCTAATGGTTGTGTTGGACTAATTTTCTTGGGTTTTTCTTATGTGTTCTGAGGATGGAAAACTAAGAAAAATAGCTGGTTTTTCTCACTCAAAAGGGGTGTCCATTGTCCACAAGGAGAGAAGATGAAGAAAAGATAACTTAGTTTCTAGAGCGCTCTTTTCAAGTAAAGAAGTGTAATACCCTGAAAGTCTATAAGATTTTCACGTCATTAGGAACAGATAAAGTGGAATAACAAACTTAATAAAAGAATAAAAGATGGCCAAAATACCCAAAGATCATGTATTATAAGTCTAAGTAAGTGTAAGAGTGATACCAATCCGATAAGCACGAGAAATGGCGAAGTAAGACACTAAACACCAAAAATTTTACTCTGGTGACTGCGATCGGTCCTATAGTGACTGCGGTCATTGCAGGAAAAACGAAGGAAAATACATCATTCTGGTGATCGCGGTCGGTCCTACAGTGACTGCAGTCATTGCGGGAGAAACCCAGAAACGAAACAAGGAAGTCCGTTCTGGTGACTGTAGTCTATGTCTGAGTGACCACAGTAATTACGTGAAAAACCCAGAAATGAACAATGCACAACAGTCTGTTCGCCGCGGTAATTACTCAGTGACCGCGGTAGTTGCACAGTGACCGCAGTCATGCTCCAGTGACCGCGGTAATTCGTCGATTTCTATATAAACGAACATGCGCAGAAAATCCTAGATTTGGATTTTTCCACCGCAAATCACTTATTTCTCCTTCTAGCTCTCACCAAACCTGTTCATCCATTTCTTAAGCGTTCTATTGAGTTCTAAGGGTAGTTTGAGCTCCTTCAAACCATTATCTACCATTTTCAAGCTCAGATCCACCAAGAGCAACATCAACAAGGGTGGATTTGGGTTGAGGCAAGCTTGGAAAGGGTTTTGTGCTAAAGTAAATCTCGAAACCCTCTTGAGATTTTGTTTCTTAGCTCTTTAAATCACTTTCCTCAAGTGTAAACCATTTTTTCGTTTAGTTAATGTGTGTTTTAAACTTAATAACCTAACATTGAGGTGCTAAGCTCATGTCGCCGACCGCGGTAATGCGACATGCACCAATGTTCTCTCGTTTTGTACTAATTTTGGATGCATTTGAAACACATACACCAAGAACACAAACCTTAGGGTTTTGGTTGTGCCATGAATGCCTTAGACTCACGTATTCTCAATGTTTAAAAACTCAATAGATTGATAATTTGAGGCGTGCTTGGCGAGGAACAAGGCGCAAGATCGAGGAATACTAATGTGGGTGTGATTTTCTTACTCCCTAGCCTTATCCAAATTTTGAATGATTAACATGATGTTTGCTAGTTTAAGATTTGTTTACAAGCATGCTAGGACTTGCTTGATTGACCTTGGTTGGGTTTGACTTGGTGTATGTCCTTAATGCATGGTTGTTTGTGACATAACATGCTAGATAGAGATTTCTATGAGATGATTTCCATAAATGGCAGATCACATCTATTTTGATTTACTTTAAATGGTTCATTGATGATCACATATGAATTGGAATGATATGTATGACTAAAGAATATTAAATTAAGATTAATAAATCCACGTACTGGCATGGTGACCGGCCTTAGGGTGTCATCGTGTGTGTCCCTACCCGAGCTGATTACGACAGCTGATTGTGTCTTCGGACGGAGAGTCACTGCGGACTTCCATACTTAGATTGTGGTCCCAAAGGTAACTGGCCCTCGGGCGTTAACCCCAGATTCGCTCCCGGACCACACAGGGGATACCGAGGGTTATGGACTCTTTTGGTCTTAGATGATAACAAAACAATAAATTGTGTGAAACGCCTAATATAATGAAAGTGATTGCATGTTTTTTATTTTGGTTTGTATAATGCTAGTGATGTATAGGAATGATCCACTAGGCTCTCAAGCTCACCCCACTTTTCTATTATAGGTGATCATTGACACCGCAGGAGTAGGCCAGCACAAGGGTTGTCTTTAGGGGTAGTGACCTCGCTTGGAGATTGTTACATTTTTTTTAGTTTTATTTGAGTTCACCGCTGTACCATTTTGTTGTAAATAACACTTTAGTGTTTACTTGAACTAGACTTGTGTCCTCTTTTATCTTTAAACTATTTCTCATGTAAACTAAATATTTTGGAACTTAGGCCCATTGGACCATGTTTTATCTACATTCTACTATGCTCTGGAAATGAATTTGAAATGTTGTTCCGCTGCAAAGTACTTCACTTAGTCAAATATGAATTCACTATGGATTTATGAATGAATTGAATTCCACTGCATATATTTTTAATGAATTTCACAGCTACTGAAAAGAACGAGTATTTTGGTGGCCATTGTATATTTTAAATTTTTACTTCATAACCTGTTTAAAAGAAAGGTATGAAACATGAAACTGAATGAGAATGAGAAACGAACCACGTGGCCTCCGACTCTCTGCGAACAAACAGATGACCCGACGTTTCCCGTCGAACGAATGAATGGGCGCGCGCCGTCTCCGTGCACGGCCCCAGTGACGAATCGTTGCAATAGAAACAGAGATGGATACCGGGAGCCAGGGTGTCACAAGAAGTGAGTGTGGGTTGGTGTTCTTTATTCAATCCAAGATGATATTTTTTGGATAAAAAAAATGCTAAGATGTTGGTCTTTGGGGCGTAGATTCTATATGGAAAAATCAATAGTTTCTCACTTGATTTTAGGTGAGAAAAAGGGGCAATTTTAATTTAAAAAATGGAAAAGAAGATGAAGGGAACTGATGGCATTTCTTGTTGAGTTAACTTTTCTTTGGATTTCTTGGAGTTTTATCGAAGGTTTTCTTGCTGATTGTACGAACCAAACCAAATAGTTTTGGTTCAATTTGGATTGTTTGCTTGTAATATATATATATATATATATATATATATATATATAATTAAATAATAATACAAATATTTTATTATACTCAGTATCAATACCTACCAAAAAGTGTTCTTTATCATGTAAAACATTGCCAATATACCCTTATAATACATAATAGGTTTGGTTCAGTTTGTTATCAGTTTTTTAAACTATAATCCATCAACTGAATCAAATTGAATCGGTTGGTTTTCATAAACCTTAAACCAAATCCAAACCATATTTGATGAAAAACTAAATAAAATCGAACCAAACATACAAGTTTGTACAGGTTTCCTGGTTTCAACCAATCTAGGTGCCACCTTTACCAAATTATACGTAGAAGAGAAATGGCATTCTTGATGACAATATGATGGTGGAAAGATGGGCTAGATAGAATAATTGATGGCATGATCAATCACCACACTCTAAAACATGTTTTCATAGGTTTAATGAGGCGTCTTTAGTATGATGATTTGTTGGTTTGCAGTACAGGAAAAGTGTGACACCCCGAGCCCCCGGACCGGAACCCAAGTCCTCCAGCATGCATCACATGGGGCCAGCGCATAGAAAAGCGCTCCATTTGACTTGGATGAAGTGCGTGCGGGACTTTTCGCATGTCTGTGGGTTTGATCCACCAGGAATCAGGGGTCGTCAACCTCTCTTCAACTCACTAAAACCATTCTCAATTTCATCAAAATGAGAAAAACATATCAATCTCGATAAACATCCTACTATGTCTATTGACGAATTTTATAACTCAGAAAAATAATTTCAAACACTTCACCGAATTTTTCACAGTAAATTTATAATGAAAAAAAAATTTCTGCAGCGAAAACCATCAAAATCACCAACCCATATAGCAGGGTTCAAGTAAGACTAAACATATACATCTCATTAGTCTATGAAGGTAACATCGCAAAATACATCTCAAAACTATGATAAAAAATAGGCTCACAGAGCCAAAGTCCCAACAACATTTTAAAAATATACAACAATCCCAAAATGAAATATTTGGCCACACAGCCTATTCAAAATATATATAAGATCTATGAAAATGGAGACAAAGCAAGAATACAAGTTCGACAGCGATCTCCTAGCGAGATCACCTCACGATCCCTGAATCAACGGTCAACTAGTGTACTCCACCTCTGCGAGTACCTGTAAAAGAAAATGGGTGAGCTCGAGAGCCCAGTGGATCATCTCTACACATCACTAGCATTATATAAACCAAAAATTCAAAAGATGCACACACTTTGATTACATTAATCGTTTCAACCAGTCATTTGTTTTGTCGTATCCTAAGACCGAAAGAGCTATACTTTCGGTATCCCTCGGTGACACGAAATCGATCCTAGCCGGTACCGTCTCGAGCCACTATACCGTTCATGACCTATCACATCATCCAAGAATAGGTGCAATGGTGTACATCCAATGTTCACCTGTCCGATGAACTCTCAGCCTTCGCAGGAGGCTTCATTAAGAACACCAACAATGGGATTTGGAAGATGTCGTGCGGCAAATATGGCCACGTCCATGAGTCGTCGACAGATACCGCCATCGCCCCGGTACGTTGAATTATTAAATCTTAATTTAATCTTCTTTAGTTTCAATAGATTTCATTCCATACCCAATCATCAATCAAAATATCTAAATCATGTAGCAAATGATATAAATAACCAGACATTATGCCGCATATTAAAGCAAATACTGAAAGCATATAACCAGACATTATGCTCAATCATCAATCAAGGCATCCAAGAATTATACACACCCTAGCATGCATCTAACATCCTAGGCTACACAAACATCATGCCTTGAACTTCAAGCCTACATAATACTAGTGAGCAAGAGAATCCCACCCACCTGATAACACAGAACGACCCTTGCGCCTACTCGCGAGGATCACACTCGAAATCCACAATCTGAAATGGTTAAACCTCGTCATTCAGTCCAAATTCATCAAAAATCCACCTTTAACAATAATACAAAAAATCTAAATTTTTCATTTTTCCACACAAAAATGCAAAATTATAGTCAACGCGTTCCAAATTAAGAATAGAACACATTTAAAACTAACTTCAACGTCAAAAGAGGAATAGGTTAGGTTTTATTACCTATCAAGATATTTGCACCTTCAGAAACCCTCCAGATAAGTGAATTTCCTCTGGATCCGTCTAAAACTGCAATTGAACAGTTAAAACTTCCAGAATTCAGTTCTAAATCGATAAACTATCAGTTTAGAAAGAAGATCCGAGCTTATAGGGTTCCAGATCATTTTATACATCAAAACCCTAATTTTTGATACAGAATCTAAATGAATCGATAAAGCTGAAACTCAAATGATTAAGAGGTTCAGAATCCTACCTTAGACCTTTAGCTCCTCCTTGAATCAGCTCTGAATCATTTCTCTAAAACCCAGGATCAATTCGGAAAGTTCTATGCGTGAAATGACGAGTCAAGAGCTTGAATCTGTTTAAATCTCGAGCAATGACCGCAGTCGACACTTTACGGACTGCGGTCAACCCTATGACCTAGGTTTTTTTTTTCGAAATTTTCACTGAGGACCGCAGTCGGCCTTTACTGACCGCGGTCACCAGTGTGAAATATGGTTTTTCAACATTTTTCCCATTTTCTAACGTCCTGATTTATTTTATTTCCATACCATACTATACAATAATCATTTAAAACATGTTTTCACACATTTTTATATTTATTTCATAATTTTTAAAAATCTATTTTCGAGTTCTATGCATTTGAAAATTTTAGGGCATTACAATCTACCCCCCTTAAAAGAAATTTCGTCCTCAAAGTTTAAATAGAAAGTACTTGTGTAATGTGTCCAATCACTCATGCCTGGCGAAGAGATCTGGATACTTCTTCTGCATCTCAATCTCTAACTCTCAGGTCACCTCCTCCAAGTTATGATGCCTCCACAGGACTTTGACTAGGGTATGTCCTTAGTCTTGAGATTCTGTACCTTACGATCAAGAATTCTAACAGCTGGCTCATTATAAGTAGCATCGTCTCGAAGTACGATATCCTCCCAGTGAATGACATGAGAAGGATCTAGCTTGTACTTTCGAAGCATCGAAACATGGAACACATTATGTATTGAGGACAATCTGTTCGGCAAATCCATCTCATACGCGCATGCACCGACCCGTCTAATGATCTCAAACGGATCCATGTACCGTGGTGCTAGCTTCCCCTTCACTCCAAACCTTCGGATCCCTTTCTGTGGACTAACTCTCAAGAATACTTGATCACCTGGCTGGAATTCTAGGGGTTTCCTCCTTCTGTCTGCTCTGTGCGGTAGCTAGCCTCTTCTGGATTTGCTTCACTTGCAAGCTCATTTCCTCAATCAACTTGGGTCCAGTGAGTACCTGGTCTTCAAAATTTGCCCAACAAGATGGTGATCTACGGGGTCTGCCATAGAGTCTCTCATATGGAGCCATCCCAATGCTCGCTTGATAACTATTATTATATGTGAACTCAGCTAACAGTAGATGCTTGCTCCAATTACCTCTGAAGTCTATGGCACATACCCTGAGCATATCTTCAAGTATCTGAATGACCCTCTCTGACTGTCCATCTGTCTGTGGGTGAAATTTTGTACTCATG
>JAJIYU010013408.1:0-13876 GCA_030144865.1 Tinospora cordifolia
TATAATGCATGTGACTTAATATTGATATATTAACCTCGTTGAAAATATATGAATTTATATAAAAAGAAGTTAAATATATTTTATAATTAATTACTAAATAATGAGCCTTAATATATGATAATGCTCAATTATAAGATAATAAATTTAGTGTCAAAATAAGCATTATCAGCCAGCCATTTAAGGAGTTGTCCACGCTCACACCCTTCCACTGTCATGCCCAAAAGAAGAAGCTCGCGTATCCGTTGTTGGAGAATTGATGCACATTTTATGTTTATAATCACTAGAATATCACGTATAGGGTTTAAATCAATTTGTTTGTGTAAATTTTTCTTGTAATGATTATTGCACATAAGAACATGCATTGAAATGAAATGTTTTCATGTAAAATTCATTAAAAAGATTATGTTTTTCTTTTTACGTGGTTTAGTACGTGCATGAATAGGATCAAAAGTGGGACACATATTGACCATACAAATTTTTGGTATTTTGGGTCAATATTAAGGGCTTACTAGTATGAATTGATCTTGTTGACCACGGTGACCCTATCAGTCAGACAGGTCAGCGAGTGTTAGGTTTAGTTAAAATTGATTGTGTTGACCAAAATGGACCAAGTTTATAAATAGACCACAATTGACCTAGTTAATATTTTGATTAACCAAAGACCATAAAGTTAGATTTGAGCTAAGTTTCATTTAGATATTAGGAAACTATGTTGATTACGCAGGATCAAATGTTAGCGGTACGCAAATGGTTACAAGAAGAGTATCGGAAGTTGAACATCCTTGTGAGTAGTAACTTGTTATTCTATTCATAAATAAAATGTTATTACATATTGAAATGCATTTGCAATTTTTAAATGGGTTTTTAAATGAAAATGTGCACTGAATCTTGAGGTCCGATGGTGCAAGTTAGGGTATTGGATGTCGTAGAGCATTGAAGACAAGTGGCCGTCGTACCTAGGGGTATGTTCTGGCAAGTCTATTAATTGGGTTCCCCTATGGAGGATATGAGGTTGTCATACATGAGGTATGAGCTGGCGGGATCCTTATGATATGATATGAGAATACGCCTAACCGTCGAGTACACCCGCTCGAGTGCATTTATATTGCCTTGTAAGCTATTGAGAGCTTCGGCATTAAAATCATTTTTAAAATGGAAGGTGCACGATTACATTGTGGATTTAACATTCATTAACTATTGCATTCATTCACATTATTATTATTGTGCATGCATATACGACATTGTTTTTCCTATTCTAAGTTATAGATTAGGCTATATTACTCACTGAGCCGCTATAGACAAATTGGCTCACTACTCTAACATTTCACGTTCTTCTTCTCCTAAGGATAAAGGGAAGAAGGTAGTCACTGCATAAAACACACCTTGTTTATTTTGGTAGGTTTCATTAGGTGGTTTACTGTTTTGATAGTTAGTATGATGTATAGGAGGTGAAGAAAACATTATAGATATTCTGACTATTATATTTCTACTACTGCTACATAGAAAAGACTGTACATAAATACTTTTTGTTTAAATAAAAAAATTTCTACTGCAATTAATTGATTAGCTACTTTCGTATATCTTGTTATTACTCTGATGATATTGTGTATGGATAAGAAGGAGGTTTAACAGTGTTTTGGGAAGCTCGGCTTGTGAGGGCACTGTGCCGGTTGGTTCGGCCTTCACCGTAGGGAAGGGGTCTTGATACTTTCAGTTTTAACAGACAATTCAAAACAACCTGTTGTTTGAAATGTCTAATTTTTTTGAAGTATATAACATGTACAAAACAACCAATTGTTTGAAATGCCTAGTTTTAGTTTTTGTTGGGCAGGTGGTGTGACACCCCGCTTTCAAGTCTAGAGTTCTCGGTACATGATCATCGAGTCATCCTTTCTCGAAATCGAGTTGCTAACTATCCATTTCCTATTTCCTTTCTTCCAAAAGTCTAACATGATCTATATGCAATGCAATTACTTAATAGTACATGAAATGCTCAAGAGTTAACCCCTATCACCGATTTTCATTCATGAAAATAGGAAGATTCCAAAATATCATACTAATGCAACATCAAAACCAGTAAAATATTCAACTAACTACTATCAGATTCATTTATACAAAATAAGCAAAAAGTTACATTTAAACATTTGAAAAGTTCTACATATGTAACTTACAAAATTACTACCAGTCCTGTGAAAGTATTCACATCAAGACAGAATAAAAGGAAATAACTATAACATCCTCTCAACAAGGTTTTGACACCAAGTCCTGGGTCTGTTAGTGTACACCTCTGTGAGTACCTGAAAAATGAAATGGGAGTGAGCTCGAAAGCCTAATAGGTCATCCTTACACATCATCAACATTATACAAACCAAGTATCAAAACATGCACACACTTTTATTCATTAATTGTTTCAAGCATTTATTTGCCTGTTGTACTCTAATAACCGAAAGGGAATCCAACCCCAGTATTTCTTGTAATCCGAGAGTGAACAACTAGTTCTCACTCTAGTCGTACTATTATTATTTATCCTGCTACACTTTCCAGCTATACCATCATTATGAGCTCTCCAAGTGTTGTGCTCAAATCACCATATTAGTTACTCCGGGTATGCAATCCAGCCATACCATAGGGATTACCGTCTAAGAAAAGGTAACACTATCCAGTGATTACCAATCTCTAAGAACAACCTCAACTATCTCCACAGCCATAGGGTGGAAATACTCAGACTAGCGTTATACTACACTGTATGGAGAGGTACAGTGTGTTTGCAGCTACCCATCGCATCGATATGTGTGTTCTTACTAAACCATTAATCTTATTTAGTTCCACAAATAGTGTCATCCATACAACATCATCCATCAAATATGAGCAATTAAATGATGAATAAAATGAATAAATCAACTCGAGAAAACATGTCAGAAAGCGATTAACCGGACATTATGATCATCATTTAAATCATTCCAATCACAAACAGATAACAACCATAACATGTAAAATGTCCTAAGCTAACAGTCATCATGTTTTGAATCTAAAATTCGTATAATATTAACGAGCAAGGAAATCATTCCTACCTGAGATTTATGGATTTCCCTTGCGTTACTCGTCGCTAGGATGTACTTTTAGAACTTAAATCTGCAAATTAAAAATATAAATAATTCCTCCAAATCTCCACAACCCTCTTGAACTTCGATATTCAACATCCATTCATCCACAACCACATCCAAATAGAACATTTATAATCATAAATAATTATTTCTAAGGATGTTCAGGTTTCAGAAATCAAACCTATTAATTATGGGCTCCCAAATGCCCTAATTTATATTTTGGAGCTCTCCGAATAGTTTAACATGTTCTTCACATCTCCAATAAATTTAATTAATTTTTAATTAATTATAGCTCAAAGTAAATAAAAATGAATTATTATACCTCTTTGCTTTCAATTTTTAGTTCAAAAACCTTCCAAATGATTTATAAAAATAATCTGCTACGATAAATATAACTATAATAATTAGATATCGTACATGTGAATTGCTTATAAAGAAATAGGCTTCTAAATCGTAATTTTTCTAATTTTTTAAATTTTATCAAATAATCCTATTAGTCAATCATTTACTAAAATTTCAATTGATATCCAAAATTTGTGACTTTGGTATCGATGAGTTCATATTTTCATTCTCTACATTTTTATGGGTTCCAATTAAAATTTTATTGGGGTTTGACACCATCAAAAGCTCATCTAAATGTTATAAAACTTTGAGTATTTATTTTAAAATCTACAGGACAAACAAATGCAAACCAACTACATATTTGAGATGTACTTATCACTGGGAGTGTTTTGGTATAACTTTTATTAAGTTCTACTTACGGTGAAAAAATGTATAATTTTTGGGTATAGGTATAAAACACCGTTTACAGTAAAAATTACACCCCTAGGATTGTAGTAAAGGGCTTAAATAACATATTTGCAACTAAAATTAGAGAAAATTGCTTACCTACGCGTCGAATCTGACAAAAAACTAAATCTTTCTTTCTTTTCCCCTTTCGGTTCGTGCTCTTTTCTTTTCGTTTCTGGTTCGTTAGTTTTGGAAATGAATATGAAATGAGAAAATAAAACTCATTTCACACTTTTCTCACGCCCCCATCACGTGTCACTAATTTCTCCACCGCCCATTTTCTTCTGCAAATCGCCCAACTTATTTAGTTTTTAACCAATCAAATTTGAGTCCTCCCACTTAGTTATTTGACTCCCATCACATGATATCTTTCACTCATTTCACTTTACTAGCCAGCCAATCAAATTAGATGTCTCAACTTAACTAATTAAATTGCATACCACCACATCATTTCATTTCATTATATACATATATGGATATAATTATCCATTATATACATTATTATTGCTCTTCAATAATCACCATTCCATTATTTTTATTTCATTATTTTTCAATTTCTTCATTTATCCTCATTTTCCTTTATTCATTGCCACCCCACATATTAATGCAAATACACATGTATATCGCATTATTTATAATTCTACTTTAATTTCATTATATGATTATCATGATTCTTATTCTTATTATTATTATTATCACACAACCATTATTATTTTATTTTATTTATAAATGATTGAATTTAATTAATTTTTACACATTTATTTAAAACATTATTTATTTATTTTCTTGATTAAATTATGTTTTAAAATTTTATTTTCGACGTGTATACGTTATAAAAATTCGGATTATTACAAGTGGCCCTATAGATTCATAATTAATTCTATTTTGTAAGTTGAACAACAAGAGTCCATGGGGCTCAATTAGTAATTGGTTTTGTTGAAACGTAGATAATTAATTCATTGATGGTTAGACTTAATAGTTGAATTTTTCATGATATCACATTTAGTTATTATGTGATTGTTTTTGTTTGTTAACGTTGTTTTTACATGAGATTGTGATATAAGTACTAGAAGGAGTGTTAGTAATGCCCTATACCCCTAGTGATCTTGATGAATCCTTTTTGTATAGTGAGTAGACAGTTGATGAACCATTGTAATTTAATGTTGCATTAATTGACTATGTTGTTATTAATGATGAGGGCAATATTGACAATTTTATCCTCAGAAATGGTCATCGGGAGGTGGGGTGTTATACTAATGCTAGAGACGCATGGGGTGAAGAACAAATATTTGATATTTGCACCCAGAGGTGCAAACACAAAGCCGCAAGTTGATAAGTTGAGCATAATGAGATGTTTGAGGCATTAGTGCTAGAGAGGCACAGGGTGAAGAACTATATTCTAAAATCTGAGTATGTAGGCGGTGCAAAGCACAAATGTTCTAGTGTGGAGCTACATCATGTAAATGTTAGCTTATCTGAGGGATACATTAAATAGTTTGAGGTACTAGTGCAAGATAGGCATGGGGTGAAGAACATGAAAATATCACAAGTATGCGCATAGGTGCAACCTATTATAGATGTTTTACCCAAAGGGAAAATGCAGTGGTTCTCAGATAAAGATGTTGAATGGGAAATGGTTCTAGATTCAAGTCGAGACCACAAAAGTTGAGGTGCGATGGTCAACTGGTGCAAAAGCGGGAAACTGATGGGTGAGGACAACTATGAGAAGTTTTAGAGGTGAACACAATCATACTGTCGATGGGTGCATCAACCTTTCAAGTGGGGTAGTATGTATATGCACCATAACCAAACTAGAGGTCCATGAAGTTTTGTCACAATCATAGTTTGCTTGGCCTATGAAAAGGCTCAGTATAATTGACTTCACATTTTGATATTTCTTTTTGGAAGTAGGACAGAAACTTAAAAGTCTATTATAAGGAGGGATATGGTCCGACCTCCTTGATGACATGTTATAGGTCATCTTCAGAACTTCTCCTTGGCAAAACCTAATGGCCGAATACCTTTATTCTAGAGGGAATGTAGGTAGTTCTCATAACTTTGGGTAGGTTATGGGTCACAGTTGAGAGGCGAGTTGTGCAGGGCCCACCAGGACTCGAGGCTGGTTATATGATGCCAGCATGCCACTCGATTTCTATGTTGGGCGTATTGAGCTATCTCGGGCCATCGTACTAAAGTGTGCTTGAGGTAGGATGCACTTAGAGGAGTCATCCAATGAGGGATGTGCTTGAGGGAGCCATCCACAATGATTACGAAAGTGCACAGTCAGGGGTGACACTATGTACCGATATGCATGAGTTATCTAATAGCCCCATACGAGCTGGTTATCTGGGGTTCTGATATAATAATGAGTTTAAGACTTTCGTGAGCTATATGAACGAAGTTTGTGTGAATGAATGACCAAGAATAGGAGTATTCAAGGTGCTACACTAGCAAATCTAGGGAACAAGAAGAAGCCTATGACATTATGTTAGCTTTACCTACTTCAACAAGGTATGCCCCAAAGACAACTTCTTTTTCTCAAGAATTGACTAGTTGGTAGATGCGACCACCAAAGATGAACTCTTAAGTTTTGCTAAACCCAACTCATGACACAATTAGATTAAGTTGTGCTCAGAGGATGAGAAGAAGAGCTCATTTATTAATCATCACTAATTTGGGCCACTACTATTACAAGGTCATGTCGTTAGTGAGGTTTCCTTACTCATTTGGTGCTACAATATGAGATTGAACTCTAATAAGTGCATGTTAGGTGTATAAGTAGGCAAGTTTCTAGGATTCATGTTAAATTAGAGAGGAACAAAAGACAACCTAGACAACATCAGGGCCATACTAGATATGAAGTCCCCTTGAAAGTTGAAGGAGGCACAAAGATTAATAGGGTGCTAAGTTGTGCTTAATCAATTTGTGTCTCAATTAACCAATAAGTATTTTCTATTATTTAGATTTATGAAGAAGAAGCCACTTGTTTGGGACATGGAGGGTAAGGAAGCATTAGCAAAACTCAAAGAACACCTCACTTCAACCCACCCTTGTCAAAGCCAACGCAAGGGGAGCTATTATACTCATCTATTTGTCTATTTCAAGCTCATCCATTAGTTCACCGTTAGTTAAAGAAGAGCATAGACAACAAAAGTTGGTGTACTATATAAGTAAGTCCCTGCTTGACATAGAAACCTAATACCCTAAGATGGAAAAGCTTGCCTTAGCTCCCGTCACCTTTGCTCAAAAGTTAAGGCCTACTTTCAAGCTCATCCCATTGTCATTCTCACTAAGCACCTAATCAGACAAGTACTCCAAAAGCCAAATGTGTTGGGATGATTAGCTAAATGGGCCATTGAGCTAGGGAGTTTGATATAGCTTCTTGTCCTAGAACTTCAATTGAGGAACAGGCCCTAGCAGATTTCATTAGGGGGGGTGGATGACCATAGCAAGGAAGAGCAGTTGGGAACCTAATAGCCCTATGTGGACGACTCATCATGTGACCAAGGTACAAAAGCAAGTTTGGTGTTGATGTCATCTTGAGGAAAGAAACACCTTGTGACACTTTGATTTTGTAACGCCCGTATTTTTGGACATTGAGTTGATGAGTTCGACATGTATTTTCATATATCAATTAATAAATTATAAATGAAAATACATGATTTTACAAGTATTGTATAATTTAATGTGTGTATTAAATGGTAATACGTGATTTTTAGGTAATATTATTAATTAATGTGTGTATTAAAAAGAAAATTAAAATAAATAATAAATCATGATAATAATTATTTAGAGGGAGTTAAGTTAAAAAAATGAAAATGATGAAGGAAACAAATTAATTTTCATATATATATATATATATATATAAAGAAAAAGAAATTAAATTAGTGGCTAATAATAATGAGCTGGTGGATATTGAAAAGAATTAATGAAAATAGATATATTAAAGAGATAAGGGTGATGAAGTGGTTGTTTTATCTTGTTATAAATGTATAGGACCCACCCCACAAACTTTGCCTATATAAACCTTTTTTCATTCTATCATTTCTTGCTCACCATCATCATTCGAGATAATCAAAGAAAGGAAAGGGAGAAAAAGGAAAGAAAAGAAAAAGAAGAGAAAAGAAAGAAAAAGAGAAGAAAAAAGAAAGAAAAGAGGAAAAGAAAAGCTACCATTTTCCAATGATCCAACGTTTTCAATTCAAAATTGTTATAGAAGTTATGAAATTTAGTTTTTCTAGTATAATTTTTATTTAATATGTTAGTCTATTGTATGACGTAAAATTAGGATGTATTTTTGTCGAGAGTAGAAATACACAACACACACAAATATATATATATATATATATCATTGTGTTTAGATTAACGAGTAGAACATAGATATGTAAATTATTTGTACCCATGTGAACCCTATAAATGGTTATGATAATTAGAAGTTGGCACATAGGGGGTATGTCTATTAGCACTTAAACTTTGGTATGTTTATTAGCATTGGTCATTCATATTGAAATGACCAGAATGAAAATTTGAATTCAATGACACAAAAATTAGAATTTTTGGTGATCAATAGGTATATTAAATTTGCATTTATGCAATTGGAGAAAAAAATGTATAGATTAATATTATATGTATATATAATGTTATATAATTAATTATGTAATGTTATAAATCTAATATTATCTATAATTAATGTTATATAGCATTTTGAATTACTTCACATAAAAAAATGTGTAGTGTAGGAAATAATTAATTTTTTCTATTTATTGTATATTACAACAAATTTGTGAAGAAGTTGCGTAGTATATACCAAAAACGAAATACGTGTTAACAGTTTCAGCTTTCAGTATTTGGCCTCGATATCGGGAGACGCGACCAATGACCAAGAGAGTGTCGACAATTGATCTAGTTTATAAGTAGTAATTTGATGTATTTATTTAATCTTTTATTCTATTTATAGTTGTTGCATAATTGTGTGTTGCATGCATTGCATATTGCATGAAGACGAGGCCTCTTGGGGGGACTCGTGTTCGAGTCTCACCAGGAACAAAACCCACTACCTGGTCAGCCCATTGTGTGGGTGAGGTGTCAAAATGTGAGACAATATCGGCTCATAAGCGTTGGACACTATGCCACTCTGATTGAGATGAGGCCTGAGATATGAGTATAGATCTTCAGATGTGCCGACCTAGCCTTAGGTTGAGAGGTTGAGAGGTGCGGACATTAGATTGTGACAGCTCTTAGATAGAGCTGATCGATGGATCTTCAGATGTGCGGACCTGACCTAATGAAGAGACGTTCCGAGGTGCCGACATTGGATCATGCTAGCTCTGAGATAGGACTGATCGACAGGTCTTCAGATGTATTGACCTAGCCTAGTGATGAGAGGTTTCGAGGTGCAGAGATTGGGCCGTGATAGTCCCGAGATAAGAATGGTACGAAGGTACACTCTCTGGATATATTTAAAGTGGTGCATGACACACTTTACAGGCTTGTGGGTGGCAACTGTACCACTTGGTCAGTGGGCACGATCTTCAAGATACTATAATATGGCTTGGTCGATGTGCCACGATCATTGATTGATATCGCAGTATGGCTTGGACGATGGTCACGCATGTTCGGAATGGCAGTATGACCAAAGGACCTTTAAAATAAAAGAAAGGTGTCGAGTTTAAATACTGGGCCCTTGAACCATAACATAATTCACTAGCATATTAGACTGCTGCACTTTTATATACTGATGATTGTGTGTACTATTTGTTTTTGCATTTTATTTGAATGATTGTGATGTTGCCTGCTGCATTGCATATAGAATGCTAGACTTTAGTAGATATATCTTCTGCTACTTACTAGGCTTACGTGGATATCGAGCTCACTACTCTTAACATTTCAGGTTCGTCCAATATGGATAAGAGGAAAGGTGTGCAATATGTGTGATTTTTTCTAGCCTATCCCTAGTAGGTTGTTTTGTTATTTTTTTTTCTTTCTATTTTGGTATTTTAAATCAGTATGTACAAGTTTTGCAAAAATGTAAAGTTGAACTAGACTCTGTAATGTAATTAATGTTAAAGACTTCCATTGTTGTTACTTAATTCTGCTTAACTTGTTATTGTTGCACTCTGAATACTATAAATATTTTGATGGTAAGGCTTAACATTAGTTAGCAAGTTTGACTGAGGAGTAGAATTGTATGACTATTATGCCGGTCGGGCCTCTCGACATATTCACATTCTCAACATTAAATAACAAGTCTAAATATGAAGCTTTGCTAGAAAGACTTTGAATGGCTCAAACTTGGCACTGAGCAAGATTTAGGCCAATTATCGTAACACCCTGATAAATTCTCTAATTTTTAAGAATAAGAATATACAAGATCATAAATGAGTCCATGAAAGTGCTAAGCACATTAAATACTATAGGAGTAAAATGGTAATTTGGCGACCCAGGGGTAAATTGGTCAATTTACATGAAAAATAAACTATAGAGCAACATTGTGTGAAACAATGAATAATTTTAAGTATAAAAAGATATTTGGATGAACTGGGGGTAAAATGATAATTTTGTCACTGAAGGGCAAAACAATTATTTCATCTAAAACCAGACGTCTGTGCAATTATAAAAGCAATGTGAGAATAATTTATATAAAATAGAATAAAATAAAGTGTCTAAAAATATTGTAAAAAATGAAAAAGATTAAATTAATAAAATATATGTAAATTAAAGAATATTCCTATATGGACATTTAGGACATAATACAAATTATTTATAAAATATTAGGAAAATAAATACACAGATTTTGAAATAATTGCCTAATAAATAACTACTTAAATTTGAGCTCCTAAATGGTGAGAAGAAAATCATTAAAATAACATGATTTAAATAAAAAATTAAAATAAGAGCTCATAGCCTATGCTTGATAACTGAGGATTGACATGTGTATACTGGAGAACTGATTAATAACCAACTTGGGGACACTATATACACTAGGAGATGGTGCCACATTCTAGTGTTTGAAAATTAAAAATTTAAATTAAATTAGAAATTAAACTAATCAAAGAACTTCCTAAAATCAACACTTTCCAAAATCTTTATTCTCTTCTCTACTTTCCCAAACCACAAAGATTCTCTTTCCTAACCACCCTAGAACTTTCCCATCCTCTCCTGGACATCTCTCTAGGGTTTCCTCTCCCATAGCCATCCTCCTTTCCACCCCCCTTATGCACAAACAAAGAACAAAAAAGAAAAAAGATCTAATCCCATCGAGAGTAACACATTGATTGGGATAACAATTGAATAAGCACGTTCACTCTGCATTCCCCACCATCACATCCAAGGAAAGGAAGAGGAGAAACTGTTACGTTTTGAGGAGATCTGTTGCTGAAACGACAAATAATGGGAGACTAAATCGTTATAGTATAAGTTTGAGCCCTACTCTATTCTATTTGTGTAATAACCTAGGCCTACCGTGACGATATTGTTTCCATCTTAGCTACCAATGATTGGGTGTAGGGTTTTGTTCTTGGCAAGACTCGAGCTTGAGTCTTCTAAAAGCACTCGGCACAATGAGATACCCTTGAATGCACATTTAGCCCAGGAATCTCCCTGAAGTCGGACTGATGTGGGATATTACAATCCACCCTCCTTCGGAGCAATCTCATTCTCCAGATTCACACATTTGGTACACACAAAACGACTCTGATACTATTTTTAACAACTCGGGCCCACCATGAGGATATTGTCTCCACTTTAGCCACCACTGACTAGGTACAAGGTTTTATTCTTGGCAAGACTCAAACTTGAGTTTTCCAAAAGCGATCGGCACAATGAGACACCCTCGAATGCACATTTAGCTCAGAAATCCCCTTGAAGTCGGACCAATGTGGGATATTACAATTTGACTAAACACGTTTTCATGTCATTTAGCATAGGCTAAAGAAATCAAAAAATCATTTGAATGAAAATCTTAGTGCACTAACACAAAGGAAACAAACCCTTATTCCATGTTTATGGTTATTTGAATTTCATGTTTAGAGTTTAGGCCATTTACTTGTAAGACTTTGTGGTAAAGATTTTTTTATGGTAGAAACACATTAAAATGAAGTTTCATCACATAAAAACTATTGAAGAATGCTGTTTTTTTTTTTTTTAATTTTCATTTTCATGTAATTTAGTACATGTTTGAATAAATTAGAAAACATAAATCTTGAAAACATGGTTTTTCTTAAACTAAATGAAAAAATAAAAACACAAAGAAGAAAAAAATGGTAACATGATCTAAAACGTAGCAAATATCGAAAAAGAAACAATTGCTGGAATTTTTTTTTTAAAAAGAAGAAAACAAAAAAATTATAAATTAGCATTTTATTAAGCATATGCTTGTTGATGGAAAATAGTGAAAAAAATAATATTCATTAGATTAATAATAGAAAAATTCCAGAAAATTAAAAATTCTGGAAATTCACTTAAAAACATGTGATAAAATAAAATGTTTAAAATTATTTGGATAAAAATAAAATTTTTAGAATTAAAACAATCTAATTGATAAAATAGAGTGAAAATGGTGAAAAAAATATATATTTGCTAAATTAATAATAGGAAAATCCCAGAAATACTGGAATTCTGGAAATTTGATTAAAAACAGGTGGAAAATAATTTTTACAAAATTATTTGAATAAAAATAAAAATTTTAAATTAAAAATGGTCTAATGGGTAAAATAGATTGAAATAGTGGAAAAAATATATTTATTAAATTATTAATGGGGAAAAATTCTAAAAAATTAGATTTCTGAAAACTTAGTCAAAAATAAATGAAAATAATGTATTTTCAGAAATTATAAAATTTATATCTGTGTGTATATATTGATTTACATGTACATATTGAATTATTAAGTGATAAAAGGGAAAAACATAGAAAATAATATAGAAATTATTAAAAAAATAAGTGACTTAAAATAATATTAAAAATCTGATATTTAAATAAATAATTTCATATAGGCCAAGATATGAATTTATTATATGCTTAAGTTAGAATAGTGTATAATAAATAACATAAATAAATTGAGTTGAAAGAAAAATCAGAAAATAAAATATGTAAAAAGGAAAAATTAGAAATCAATCTTGCTAGAAAATAAATTTGAACGTCAAAAAAATAAAATACTTTCTATTAAAAATATCAAGATATAGAATATGGATCCTATTTATCATTAATGAAAGTAAACTTAATAATCATGCAAAATATGCATGATATCATTAAATTGAATCTAAAAATTTACTTCAATGATAAAATGGATGAAATAATTTATCATGATATGGTTCATGAATGAAAACTAATATTTTTGCCAAGTCCACAAAAAAATGACAAAATAGAGTACAAAACACTGAATACATGAACACTAAAAACAATGACTGTGCCGTATAGAAATGAAGATTGAAAAAATAATGAACATGAAAAACATATTCCATGATGAAAGATAAACTTACTAAAAATATTTGTTGATTTGGTCAACATCTTGGATAGATCTGGAGCTATACAAATCTCGAGGCAGTGGGACATCTAAACAAGTGGAGATGACTACCCTACTCTCTAGTATTATCTAAGTTTTAAATATGGAATATGATGCTTGTTTACATTGAATGAAAATAGAAGAGCATGCTAAGGTGTGATTTTGTAACATTTGAATGCCATGAATTTCCATCTATTTGTGGTGTATGTTGAATAACATGAGTTGTGTAGTTTTATCCATGATGTTTATACTTTTTCACAGTAATTCATATAATTATATTTTTAAATTTATGAGAGGATGAGCATGCTGAAAACATATTATTGCACAATACTTGAAATAACTTTAATTAAGAATGAAGCCATGTAAGTACCGGCGTAGTGGTCCATGGGGGATCACTGTGAGTGTTCTCAAGATAAGAAATGATGGGTTTGTTAGTTTCCAAAGATGGAACGATGGGTGTGTAATACCCACAAATTTCGGTGT
>JAJIYU010013409.1:0-13900 GCA_030144865.1 Tinospora cordifolia
TCCCTTTATTCTCTCTTTATTGCCATTCAATTATGGTCTAATTAAATGAGGATATTTCCATGTTGCTAATGATCAAAGATAATCCAGATTATAACATCTTTTGAATTTGAATTTCAAATTTTGAATTTCAAATTTTAGCGCCTTGTCTTTTTGATCAATGATTCTATGGTCTTTGGTGTAATATAATTCTTTGAGACCATTCTTAAAAGTGTGTTACTTGTCTTAATTCAATATAGTGTACATTATTTATTAATTAATTTAGGGGCTGTTTAGCACACAGCATTGGATAAGATTGGACTAATTTTTAGTCTAATCTTATGCTTGGCTACAACAAGGTAGAATTAAAATTAATATTGGACCAGCAACTTATCCCATTATTGTAGGTATTGTTTTATCCCATGTTATCATATCTTCTCTCTATCCAATCTAATTTTATCCTATCCTATCCTATAAGAATAATCATATCCTATCCTACATGTCAAGCACACCCTTAAATATACATTATATTAATCTATGTCAAGATTAATACTAAACTATTCTCTTTAATTAATTTTAATTTTAAGTTTTTTAAAAACTTGGTTGATCACTTGTGATTACCCCCTTGCAAATGTTATTTATTTGTTTATTTATTATTATTACTATTATTTAAAAGCAAAAAGTGAAAAATTGTGATTCAAACTCGGAACCTACTATTTTAAACACATTGTTTTAACTAATTGGGCTGATGGGATTCTTATTACTAAAAAATATTTTATTTTATTATTGATGCTCTTAAGTTTAGCTTTGATATTTTATTTTACTCGAGACCTTTCAAGCTAATAGTTATGATTGTTCATAAATAAATAAATAAATTTTATTATTTATTTATTCATTCATAAATTCTGGTAATAATTAATATTTATGGAATTATTATTATGTATTTAAAAATTCTTAAATTTTCTAGAATGTTATAGACAATATGACTACCATTCCTAAGACCATAAACTAAGGAAATTTTCATTGTTATACATTGAAAAATTTGTTATTATGTCAGTTAGTCCACTATTGACTAGAATTTTTGTGACCACAAGTGTTTGTTGATAATATGTATTACTAACTAAAATGTTTAGCTTACCACATTATTTTGTCAGTAACAAACTACTTCCTTATATTGCATGTAAGCATGTCTCAAGCTTCATTAATGAGTTGTAATTAAATTTATCTCTATTATCTCTATATTCTTTACTTTGATTTTTTGTTCTCTATTTTGGTGAGTTTTATTTAAGCACATTAAACTTGTTTTTTCAATTTAAGATATTGTGACCATTGATAAAACAATGAATCAAGTATGGTGACAATCGATGAAACACTCAAAAATGTTTGCTAATTATATGTGAAAGGTTCTAATAGTTTACTAGTCTATTGCGCAAATTTTTAATAGGTTAGTGACTATAGGTAAAAGGTCACAAAGTATAGTCACCATGGGTATAACCTTTCCTTACATGAACATTCATACACAAAAAGGTGAAAGAACGTGTAGGGGATAACCCTCATACACCTTTTAGGCCAACCAATTGCAACATCCACAAATTCATCTTCCAGCAAATTAGCTTGCCCCATTGGTCAGTCGAATCAAGCGTCCCCTGCCCTAGAAGCTCTGATACCATGAAAGAGTTGGAAATACTTTGAGCAAATTGGGTAAAGGAGGTTGAGCTCAGATGTCTGCTCTTCTGGTGATTAAGCATTGGTCTAATCTACTATGAGGATCTTGCATCCCCTACATTGTCTTTCTCCCTCTTGGGTCACATGGTTCCTATGCCACTGCATTTCCTAGTCCTTTTCTTTTAGTGCTTGAACCCGAATCTCCCTCCAAGTTTCCTTAATCTTTTGAAACCACTAAAAAATGACTCTCTATGTTTCGTTATGTCATTCCTATGACTACCAAAATCAAAAAACATACCATTTTTCAATTATGAACCCTTTCCCAACTTTGTTTGCGCGATTTTCACTTATGATTGGTTCCATCCATCCCAACCCAAGGGTGGGTTGAGGCGCCATTGAGAGCATTTTGCTTTGAAAGTTTTTTTAAGCTTCGCCTCATTGACCTCTAAAGTCTCTTAAAACCCATAAAATCCATTATAAGAATATAATAATAGGTGCAAGGAGTGTAGAACTATATAAATGTAACTATTTACTTTTATACATTAATATGTAAAATATATGTATATGACATACATATTATTATGTATATGACAATCCACTTTGATTATTATTTTTGTTCTTTTTTTCCTTATCTTCGAATTTTCTGATCTAATCTAATCTAATAGAATAAAAAAATAATGATAATAAACAAAATGAAATTGAAATTTGAAATAAAGAATAACGAAAAGAGTTTCCTCTTGGTTGGCGTTTGCCAACTGCTAGAGCAAGTAAGAGAATCTAGAGTTCATGAACTTAGTCTACTTAAGTCTTTAGGCAGGAAAAACAAATAGCTTCTGACTAAGTGAGGGTTGAGGTAACGAGTGATTCCCTCAACTTATATTTCAGTGAAGTCTTTCAAGGTATTTCTCAGGCATCTACTCTAACTCATTAGCAATTGTTTTCCTACCATGATTTCCAACAAAAATGTAAAACAAAAAACACAATTTTCATTCATTAATGTAAAATGAATAGAATACAAAACTATGTTTACATGGTTGTTATAGGGTTTAGCAGAAAAAAAAAAAAAAAAAAAAAAAACCCACTTCTACAAAATAATTCACTATAGAAAGAAGGAATACATAGCTGAGAACACAATATAAACACAAGACATGAGACTAAAGGAACCAGCATGACCCAAAATATGAAGCTACCGCAAAGTCCTCCGTCAAGATTTTTTTAATCAATTCGATCACGTAATTTAAGCAAATCATTTATCACTACTCAAACTCTTTCAAGCATATGAAGATCAATTTAAATGAATTAACCACATCCAAAATTGTGTCTCTATTCCTTTCAACCATGAAACTATTGTCCTAGATATGCCTCAGATTATGAGGTATAACCCTTAGCAACTTTGCCAATGTGACATTGAAGAGTATCGTTCTCGTTCTTTAACTCCTTGATTCTCATTGCGGCTTCCTTCCACGATATCAGGTTTTTAAAATTCAGTATTAAGGCTTACAGTGATGTGAAATAGTTGGAAAAAATTAGGTCATGAAATCAAGCTTTCAATTAACGTTGATGAGGATGACTCCATCTAAAGGCTAAACAAAGGGGAAGAAGGTGAGTAAGGAGAGAAGAAAAGGAATAAATGGGAAGAGACAAAAATTGGTGCTACCTATGCACTTATCTCTTTGCCAAAATGATGATTTTAACAGGTGAAGTTGCCACATCATTACATCAATGAAAAGGAAGATGAGTACCCAAAGATGGATAGCTGAGTTGGTGTGGAACTTGGCCAAAAGGGTTGTGATATGCGTTAAGTGAAGGTTCAATTCTCATCACCACCACATATGTGTTTTTCTTGCGATGTATCCCACTCTCACAAAGGAGTTAGTGGGTAAGTTCTTCTAAATTTGTAAGGATGATGATCAAATCACTCATAAAACCCAAGTGAAATTAGTCTCAAGGTTTACAAAAGTTGGCCTAAGGACATATCGTGCAAAAGTATGAAAAAGAAATGAGTGTGTGCAAACGCGGCAGCACGTGTACGACGTAGGAGAGAAAGCAGATGTTACAAGTGTGATATGTGGACTATTCAAGCATATTTATTATGTTGTCAATCTAACTCATAGTTCAATAATCATGGATGATACATTCAAAATTTTCACTTATTTATTTATTACAAAGTCAAGTTTTATAAAAGATTCATTAAAACTCATAAAGATTAATGACCATCAATGAAATTGACAAAGGCATCTCCAACTCCCACAACCGATGGTCAAAGTGGATCAATAAGAGAACTTGGATACTACTTGATGTCAAAAAGCATTAAAAATGATAATAATAAGTGGAGAAAGATTTTTCTTCTATTTGCTTACACTGGAAGGATTCCACTAGACAATTATACATGCATTTAATGCAAAGGAAGTACAACATATAGAAGTAAAAATTCATATCATCATGTTATAAACAGGCTATTTCGTAAACAAGTATAAATCATATATTATAAACTCAAACCCAACTTATTTATTAATCGTGTCATATTTGCAAATTCAAATTCGATGTGTTTATTAATCATGTCATAATTATATACTTATATATAACATATTTAAATTTTTGTAACCTATTTTTAAAATTATTTTAAAAAATACTAATATAAATATAAAATATAAATAAATTATGAAAAATGAATTAAATTAAAAAATATTCTTTTAAAAATAATAAAAAATTTATATCATCAACATCTTAATAAATTAATTAATTTTAAATTAACGTATGTATAATATATTTCTTAAACAAGTCATTTTCAAATTTAATAAATTAACATATTTATGACATAAATTTAAAAATATTTAATTATGTTTAACTTATTTTAACTCAAACTCATTTATGTTAAACTAAAATTAGTTAAATGTATATCATGTTGAAGTCAAGTTATGCCGTGTCACAAATTATTACCCCTAATAACATCCATAATTTAAAATGTCTAGTGGTGATAGATTATGGGCATACTAATGGCTATGATTTTACTTTGACTAATACTTGTAGGTTATTTCACTTAGTAGTTTTCCTGTATTGGGTTGGCCTTATAACTTTGGTTAGTTTCGACACTTCTAAACTGAGTTTTGCACGATTAGTTCATATTTTGTAAGTAGAAAATGTTACTTACATTATACATTTTATATTTTGCACAATTAAAACACTCCACCATTGCATGTCGCACATATTAAAGTGTGTAAAACATAATATAATATTTATAAGTGTTTAAAAAAAAAAAACAACCAAAGCAATAAGATCAACATTCTCTTTTACAATTATTTAATCGTTTATAAATATATAAATGCGTTTATCTTTTACATATACAAGACCTTTGGTACTTTAAATAAATATTTTCTATATTTATAAAACCATGAGAAACAACTTTATCTAAAATTGAATTCACTTTTTTTCCTTTATGAAAAAAAACCCAAAATTAACTATTTTATCTTTCAAGTTATTGATATAAAGTTTAGCATAAGATTCACAATATTCCATTAATTTAAAAAAATAGAAAGAAAGAAAATAGAAGCATGTCAATTTACAATATTCAATGTTAATGACAAAGAAAGCACCAACAAACAGTTCGACATTCCTATAAAATGTCTCAAGCAGCAGCACAAAGCCTGTCCAAAGCCAACACAGCCCATTTTACACCAAGTATCACCCAGGACAATGCAGAAGAAAAGAATATAAACAACAGATAAAAACATTTAATCCACGTACAAGATTTAACAAGAAACGAAAAACATAGTTGAATAATATCTAATCCTAAGTTCACCAGCCTGACTAATAATAGAGAAATGAAATGTCTTCTAACCTAGGCAACATCCAATTAGTACACCCAATGACAATTCCCATGGCCTTCAGCATATCATTTTGATGAATTGTGATTTCTAATTCTAATCTTTGGAAGACTTGTTAATGAGTGACTTGTGGATATGTGGAATGACACCACCTCCAGCAATTGTTCCCTTTATGAGAGTGTCAAGTTCTTCATCCCCTCTAATGGCAAGCTGTAGATGCCTTGGTGTTATTCGCTTCACCTTTAAATCTTTGCTTGCATTCCCTGCCAGTTCTAGTACCTCAGCCGTTAGGTATTCAAGAATAGCAGCTGAATATACTGCAGCTGTAGCTCCCACACGGCCATTTGCCGCGATCCTTGACTTCAGATGTCGATGAATCCTACCTACTGGAAACTACAATTACAAGTAAACATACAACAAATTAATTTGCATTACGACTCTTCTCAATCATATCATGTTCAACTAAACTACCAGAATAGGATATGATCAAACAATATATGCCAAAAGGCCTTTGCAGTTGTCAAATTGCAGCCAAAAGAAGCAAACTGAAGAAAATACAAATTGTTTTCAAATCCTTGCAAATCAAAGTCAATTTGTCTCATAGTGATATCACAATGAACACATCTCACTTGGCAACCTTTGACATGGCCAAAGTTTTTCATACTGCATAATTTGTACTCTTTTCCCATGCCATAAAATGCAAGTGAATGAAAGATCATGGTAACATTTTTTTTCCCCTTCTTTACTTATTTACTCATACCAGAAACCAGATAAACTTTAGATTGTTATCCATGATTTATCTTTTACACTGTTGCAATGATAGATGTTTAAGGTACTTGGCAGAAAGGTAACTGCAATCTAAAGCCAGAAGAACTTGTTGATAATAATAATACCCACCCACATGTCATGAATTACATAAGACTGATAGTATAATGTAACCCAATCCAAGATTTCAAATTTTGGACCTAAACTAGATACCTCCAGTCAATCAGTTTGAAGATTTCTCAATTAGTAACAGAAGCAATGTACTCCAATGATTGTTCAATTCTGTAGCAAATGAGGCATTATTAGTAGAAAATTACTTTGCTCTCTATATTTGAAGTTTAGATAATTTAAACATAAAAATGATCACTTCAACAGAGCCTCCACCCAATTTAACCAACTAATTTCCTCCTCTTACAAGTTAAGTTAGCTGTGCAGTCACAAAAGTAATTAGTTTTCCAGCAACAGCATGTCCAAGCTCTATCATTTCTAAAACTTTAGCAGACTGCAGATAGTAAAAGTTTCATTCAATCACACTGGCACTCAAAACCACCATGGAACAAGTATTAGGTCAGAGACAACAGGAAAGAGCTAAAAGCATACAAGGCCAAGAGCATACTGTATGCCAATAGGAAGCATACTGCATGCAAGGATGAGATCCTATTGAAATCCTAAAGAAACTTGATCCATCCCAATTTTTAAGGAGCAAACAGGTTTGAGCCTTGCAGAAGAATTAGGAAGGCAAACCATGTAGGAAACCTAGTGATAAGAAAAGAAGATAGCCACAGGAGAAGGAATATATATATATATATATATATATATATATATATATATATATATATATATATATATATAAACCTCATCTTTGTAAAATGATGGTAAACATAGCATGATTCAGCAAAATGTCTCCACAAATCTCATCATCCATCCAAAAGGCCACAACAAATTCAAATAGATAGGTGGTAACAACTGTCACAAAGAGCAATAAAAGGTGACTTGTCTTGCAAATTCCATGGACTACATCAAAGAAGACCAATAGGTGTTGAAAGGTCCTGAATTTTAGCACATTCACATTTGTTAGCTTCTTTTGGGGTGAAATCCAACTAATGAATGACTGATTTGGCAGGGCACATCTCCATCATCACCATGAAAGGCAATGAGTGCACCTTGTTCTCCTGCTATTAGTAGCTATACCTCCCTACCTTTATTTTATATTACAACAGTAAGAAAAGAGTAGCTATATGTCAAATTAGGAGTTTCCATGCATTGGTAGATAACCTGGTTGACCTATATCAAGGGTGGTTTGTTTGCAAGTTGGAACAATCACTCATAGCCCAGTTCTCCCAATAGATTGTTACTAATAAAATGGGATTAAACTTTTTTTTTACTAACATGTTGTATCATCATACATCATTGATATACTTCTCAATTGCTTTAGCTAAAATTAAGCCATGACCATTTGATCCTCAATCATCAATGGATCCAAAAAAACAAAAAGAATTATCAGTGCAATGATGAAGTGATTTCTTATTCCACAAATTTACAGTTTATAATTGTGAGTCATGTTAGCTAAACTTCTGATGGTAAGCAACCAGATAAGATTTGATCCAATTCAACTCAAATAAATTAGAATATCTAAACCCCACCTGTCAAGTATATAGCAAGCAATATACCTAACCAACCCAATAATTGAATGAGTTGGTCAAGTAGTCAATTCATTTTTAAGAAAATCTTTCTCAAAAAATTAAAGAATCTAACTCTAAGATTAAATGCTTGACAGAAAGGAAGTGAAAATAGAGAGGACCAAAAGAACTATATAATATATGTTACTGCACTAGATACCATAAAATAAACTGTAACATTCCCAAATTTTATATGCAAAAGATAAATAATATAGTACAAAAAGTAACAAGGAGGTCTCTCTTCACACTCTAGAAGAAAACCATCAACCAGCACCTTTTGAAGATGAAAATTTGTGTGTTTGTGGGCATACACAAGCAGTAGGAGCTAGGCATTACTATCCCCCTCGTGTTTCGGTTCCACATAAGAAGATGCATTTTATCCCTCTATGAATCAGCCCCACCAACTTTCATTGCATCTCATGTTGTTCAATGGTTATAGCCTATAGGATCTCCTCCCTAACAAAAAAATTAGGCACTTACTTTTACTTAAAATCATTTTAATTACAATTCATGGTGTTGAAGCACATAGGGGAATTCAAGGTAGCAAGACCTTATAAGATGATTCAAGGCCTAAACAATCTTTCAAAAAAAAATTTTTTAAAAAAACCATAAAATAACTATTTAAATCTCCTTAAAAAGCATTTATCTATTCATTAGTCTCTAGCTCCAAATATATATGTGTGTGTATGCGTGTAAATTAAATAATATATTAAAACTAGTTAGATATTTCTTAATTTTTATTATTTTAAGGTTTAAAATGATTTTTTTCAAGTTCTCCAAGAAAAAAACAAATCACAAACACCTCCTACAGCACCCAAATCACCACCTAGGCACCTGGGCATAGCTATAATGCTAATTACAACATTGTATAATACATACTATTGTATACAATATAAGCATCAAGCAAATCAAGTTATAAGTATACTAACTCAACTTTGTACATCCATAACATACATACATACATACATAATTTCTTGCTTGTCTCCTTATATTTGACTTGGGTTCTTTTTGGGTTTGCCACTTGCTTGCATTGCCCACTTGAATTTTTCCGAACCATGTATGAGCCAATTTTGTAGACATGATGATTTTGTTAATGCACATAATTAGATTGTGATCTTGAATTATTGACATGAAAAAATTACAAACATTTATGTTTCCCAAGCTTAAGTTAATGTGTAAACCACTTTAGACTACAAATATCAAAAATTAAAATAAAAGCATTTGCTAGATATTAAACCAATCCAACAAATCATACAAAAAATTAAAAAAAAAATTCATTATGACATGAGAATATCCAAACTTTGATATTTCCCAAACTTAAGAAGACAATAACAACATGATTTTCAGAGAGAGCCAAAAATTTAATGTTTCAAAGGGTTACTTTCTATAGTTTATTCCAAATCTTTAGTTTGACCGTAGTTACAACACTTGGATGCCCTACTTGGAGATAAGGACACTTCAGTCACTTTACATGGTATATCATTCTCAATTAAAGTATATCTTCTTTATAAGATGTAGTTAAGTACCCATATTCCAAAGCTTTGAAAAAGCTCAAGTCAAACATTTACAAAGGTACTCACATGCAACAACCACACATGATTTGTTAAGTCAAAGTAAAATTATTTGGCACATCCTATTACATTAGCAAGAAAATTTAGTACACTTGCTGGATTAGACATGCTATAAGGAACAAAACAAGGCAATAAAAGAAATAATAGTAGTAATATAGTAATTGTTACTTAAGAGTGAATTATAAGATGCATGCCATAAAAGTATCCACAATTAGAAATCAAAATGGAAGAGAATTGAAGAAAATGGTTTAAACGCATACAACATAGGCCTTCAGATGCAAGAGTTTGAAGGATAATTCTTTAACACTACAAGGTACAAAAAGACCTAAAATGACATGAACAACAATAATTTAAAAAATAAGAAAATGAAACTTCATCTAATTTAAAAAAACTGTATTAATTTTTAATAGAATGGAGTACAAAAATGTATTCAAATAATCAACCTTACACAAAGAAAAGACTTAATTGAATTAAATCAAAATTAAAATGTAGAATTACCATTCCAAAAACTGAATGGTGAAATTTCAAGGGAAAAAAAACGAAAAAATAGTAATAATAACAGAAAGCTTATAAAACAAATGAATAAACCCAACATAATAAAGGAAGACAACTAGTGCTTCAAAAGATGTATTGAAAGGGTATCAAGCCATTGGTCAAAGAAACTTAAAGGTGTGACAAGGGTGGAAATCAAATGTTAAGTGCATCAAACTTGAAATATATAATATGTTTGGAAATATACAAAAAAGGAGAAAATATAAAAAGTTTGATTGAATTAAAATAAAATAAAATAAAATATATTGTTCACTGGAAATTGCATAAAAATATTAAATGTTCAAGAACAAAGTCCCTTATAGTAAAGTATACATTATTATTAAAATAAGCATTCTCAAAGTATCTTCAAAGAAAGAAAGGTTTAAAAATACAAAATGCAAAGACTTGGAAGGACCCTAGAGAAAGATGGAACATTGTGCTTAACCAATTGCTTGAATCTTGATTAAATACTACTGTAATTGGATATAGACATTAAAAAACATACAAAGATAAACTTTTACTGTCAAAAAATTATCATACATATTCAATTTTAGAAAATCAATTGCAAAAGCCATTTATTGATGACAAAGAATGATGGAAAGCAATGTGGGAAACAAAATAAACAAAAGAAGAAGACCTGCTAAAGGTATTTACAAATCTTTAAAATTTGAATAGAAGACATAGTGATACAATATAGAGTCTTGAAAAGAGAAGGAAAAAAAAAGGAACTATAAATAGCCACATAAACTCAATAAGAAAAGGGGCATGCGTAATGTACTAGAAGGAAAACTCTTACAAAACCCAATAAGCTACATGGACTCGTTAAAAGTTGCTCTTATTCAAATCAAATGCCATCTTTGTAAGGTCACTCTCACAAAAAATTACTAATTACCGTTATCTTCTAACATAAAATAAACATCAAGTTCTCCGCCTTTTACATCCTAAGTTTCAAAACATGCAACACGAAACAGAAAAAGGCGCATTTTTTCTTCTATCGCTGAGTTTCTACAGAGTGACACAACTATCTTCAAAAGGGTAACGTGCAGACTATGAAAAACATAAGATAGATTAATCGTTATATTAACATTTTAGTCACCTGTAGACCGGCACGAGAAGACCTAGAAACAGGCCTCTTCTTATCTTTATCCTTGTTGGCCGCCGCCGTCGTCTTTCCTGCCAAAAGCCCCTTCCCGCCTTTCCCCGCCATTTCTTACTTCAGAAACCAGCACCACCAACCACAAAAATGAGCAAACAAATAGTGAACAAGAACAAACCATCAAAACCAATAAAAAGAGAAAAGAAAAGAGAAAACACAGGCACACCAAAATGCCCAAAACCCATCACGCAAGCCAGATCGTAAAAAACCCAAAATAAAATAAAATAAAATAAAGCACACAGAGAGACTTGAACCCGAGATTTCGGTTCAATGGAACGATTCAACAAGAAGAAGAAAAATCTTTAGAGCTATAAAGGAAGAGAAAGCTAAGATGTATCCTGCTACCTGTTGGTGTAGTTGCTCAAGGATTAGATCGGGAAGCACGAGAGAGTTAGAGAGCTGAGTAGGGACAAACTAACACTTGGGAAGTTACAAGAGAGGATTGAGAAAACGGGTTTGTTTCAAATGTTTCTCAGAATCTTTTTACACTGTGTCGGGAAGGAAGTGTCGTCGTTCTTGGCTCAAAAAAAAGTGGCAGGTAGAAGGGCGGTTATATTGTTCTTCGGTGGGAAACCAATCGTGTTTCAAATTTTTCGTCATTTACTCCATTGCCCCTGTTCTTTACTCTCAATGACTTACAGTCCTAGCTTAGACTTCTTGTAGCGATCCTCGTCTATGCATCATACCCAATCTGAATGTGCCACGTGTCAATGGATTTGGCCTCCTTATTTTAAAATGCAGTGTTCTTACAAATTGAAGCGAAAGGAAATTAAACGAAAAGTTTATTCAAAAAACATTTAAAATAACAAAAATGAACTTGTAATTGAAAAAAAGTGGGTGTGGGTGGGTGTGACAATGTGTATACAAATATCTACACTTTACATATAATAAAAATTATTGGGCATGCAATAGAAGGAAATGAGTAAATAAAAACAACATTTTCATCTCGCTTTGATGTGAATAATAATCAATGATAAGATATCATTGCCAATATTTTTAATTTGATTATAAAAAAGTTGAAAAAGTGGTATCCAAAACCCATTTCACTTGACATTTTTGAAAAAAAAATTTTGATTTACTATGTAAAAATTAAAAAGGAATTTTGGCTAATACTGTATCTTCTTATAATCCTTCGTATTATATGTGAGAAAAAAGCCTTTTTAATTTTACTATAAAGTAAATATCTCTTAATTTATGGTATGTCTTTTTCTACAAAACTTGGATACCCCACTTTCCATAAGATTCAATTCACAAAAAATAAGACATTAAGAATAGTTTAGAAAAAATTAACAAATATATTATGACGCAATTTTTTTTATCGTTTACTAAACTGTCAAATAATTGTCATATTTTGTCCTAAGTACTTTTTTTAGTAATATTTAAACAATAAAGAAGAAACATTTTTATTTCTATAATCTTACAAAAAAAAATAACTAAAAACTTGCAAATTTGTTTTTTATTCATTTTTTACAAACAAGCAATGCACGTGTAGCAGACTAATTTGTTCCAGTTCTTAATTTTTGTTATGAAATAAAATAAATACTACTAGAAGATTAAAAAAATAAGAAAAGAATTAGAAAAAATAAGAATTAGAAAAAATAAAAATATGAGAGAGAGTTTTTCATTCTCTTGATAATAGGTTGAATTTCAACCTTGGTACCTCATTTATAATGTGAACACCCCTTTATATAGGCTATAGGTTACACAAAAATGGTGGACAATAAACCTATTATAATTTAAGGTTAGAGAATATTAAATGGTGAGTGGTTTTGAAGATAATTATTTATAACCCCCCCCCCCCTTTTGAATGCCTTTTATATGAGAATATACATCATTGAAACCTTACTAGATAAAATCTAGTGGAACAAAAATCTAGAAGGAAAAAGAGTACATATTCTTTTGAAGTCTTATACTATTGTAAGACTGTCTCATTAGAAACTTTGCAAGAAAAACCTAGTGAGACAAAACCTCAGTTAAGGAAAAAATAGTACAGTATACTAATCAATAACTCCTCTTTATTCTTCACCTCATGATGACATGTGTAGACTTTCTTTTGTTGTCATACTTGAAATATCTTGAGTCATCACATCCACATCTTGTACTTAGTAGAACTTTTACGAGCAAGTCTGCAAGATTTTTACTTAATCTTATTTGTTGAATATCAATTTCATCATTCTTCTAAAGCCCATAGGTAAAAATGAATCTTAGTGAAATATATTTGCTTATCTCACTTTCGATAAATCCTTCTTGTAATCATGCAATACATGTTGCATTTTCTTCTAATGATGTTGACAGACGAGCTTCCACAATATCCTTGAATGTGTTGGATCATAGATTTCAGCTATACACATCATAACTTGTTTTATAAATCGTCATAATCTCATCATAACTTGTTTCATAGATTGTTATTTAAAAAATCTACTTCACGGATCATTATATCATTGCAATATCAGCATAAGTGAAAATAGATCATCTTTGTGACCTTATTTTATGTAACACCCCAACCCCTGCACATTAAGCATTGGACGCATCCACCATTTTTCTTGATAGTGGACTAAACCAAACGGCGGGCCGGGCCGGTGTTACATTACAAGCGACGCACACTTGACTTTCTATTTCAGCCATTTCATGCCTTGATTGTATTTAACCGTACATAACTTAAAATTAAGAATTTAATAAGGCAATAGTATAAGAAATAACTGAAATTCATAAACTCAATTAATTAAATAAAAT
>JAJIYU010013410.1:0-13858 GCA_030144865.1 Tinospora cordifolia
CCCTTGTACGATAGACTAATTTATCCACCCTTAACAGCATGGATAGTGCGTGTGTGATTTGTATGCAACACTAATTTTTAGCTATTGAGTTAGAGATTTTACAAATCAATCAAATTAGTGTTTTCAATTCATTTCATTTCAGTTTTTTTTTTTAATGGTTAGAGATTTTGCAAATCAATCGGTTCCATCGGTTTATTGATTGAGGCCTTAAAAACTAAAATAGTAAATCGTATCGAACAGTTATATTGGAGAAGAATCGGACTTCAAAAAATTTAATTTAGTTATGCATATTAAATATTTTTGTCATTTTCTCCAAAACATTATATTTTTTAGTAATGCGCAAAGAGTCATTTTTTTATTTTATCAAACCAAAGTTTATTTATTTTTTTAAATGGAGCCTCATTTGAAATATATCAACTTTTCTTGCATTGCACTCAAATGTATATTTATATATATTTACTTCTTGTTATTATTATTATTTTTTAAATTAAGGGTACCCGGCTTCCACTGTCATTACATTAGCCTTCTAGAATATGACCACCAATAATATAGTAGATGTATGTATGATTGAGAAGGCTCAAACTGAAAAACTATTTTTACAACGTATGTTGAAAGCATTGTTGGATGCAATGGTGTGTCATATTCATTTTAAAAGTTTAAAACTTAAAAAAATAAAAATAAGAATTAAAGGTAGAAGCTGGGTCAAACAAAGGAAACTACTTTTTTGTTCTGTGAAAGTTGACAATATATGACGAGACAGCTAGTTAGTTGTGAGGGTAGCACTTAAGAAAAAAAAAAGAAAAAAAGAAAAAAAAAGGCCATGATGTGATATGGTCAATGAATCATAGTCCCATCAAAGAAAAGTATGCAAATACGAAGGAAGATGATTTTTGAAAAATGACTTTCATCTACTTTCTTTGGTGGGCCACAAAGCCCTAATATGTATATATATGTACAGTTTCAATGATCCATTTGATTTATCTACAAATTTCTTTATTTTAAAAATTATAAATATATTTGTATTTGTTTATGTTGGATCATGAGCTTAACTAAGTAGACCAATGTGGTCGACATAGTAGTTTTAAAGTTGATTCGGTTATACGCAAATGTAACACTCCGTATTTTACTTAGACACGTAAATTATTTTAAAGAGAAATAAATGAGTATATATATATATATATATATACACGTATTACGTGTGTATATACGTGTTAATTACATACATGTATTAAAAAATATATATTATGTATATAAATTAATTAAATTAAATAATGGGTTTAATACCTATGTGATTTGAATGATTAAAATAGTTATTAGAAAAAAATAATAACTAAATAAAATAATAATGAAGTGAGTGTATTATGTTGGGTTCCAAATCAAAATCAAAATATTGTACATATGTAGGAAATATTGAGTTGGTGGTATGCATGTTTTGAGTTGAAAAAAAATGTATTTGAATATAATGGATGTGGTATGGACGATGTGTATGGATGGTGGTGGCAAGCATGTGAATATTTTATATCTATGTAAGTGTGCTGGGCAATGCATAAATGTAATGCGTGGAATGATTTCTTGTACGTTGGCTGGAAAAAAAAAACCAAAATAAGAAATAGAATAAAGGAAAAGAAAAGAGAAAAGAAATCAACAGAAATGATTTAAAGGAATGACGAGGTGGTTTTGGGAGCTAGTTATTAAATGAAGCCCTTAAAGGTGATTGGTTATTGAATATAATTGAATGGGGTGGTGGGAGCATTTTTGTTCAATTCATTCTGTTTTATTTCCTTTATTTCACTTTTCATTTCAGAGCCAACAGAACACACGAAAAGAGAGAAGAACGGAGAAAAAAGAAAGGGAAGTTGGGTTTCGTGACAGATTCAACATGCAGGTAAGTTATTTCTCTAAATTCTTGTTACAAAAATGTTATATAAGCCGAATACTACAATCCTAGGAGTGTAATTTTTAATGTAGACAGTGTTTTATGGCTGTACCCAAAAATTGGATATTTTTTTACAGTTAGTAAAACTCAACAATAATTTTACCAAAACACTCCTGGTGATGAGTAGATCCCAGATATGTAATTAGATTGTGTTAATTTATCCTGTAGATTTTAAAATAAATACCCAAAGTTTTATAATCTTTGGATAGGCTTTTGGGTATATTAAACCCAAATAAAACTCTGATTGAGACCTATAAGAGTGTAGAAAATGAAAATACGAACCCATCGACACCAAATTTGTGAATTTTGGATATCAAATGAATTTTTGGTGAATAATTGATCAATGAAGTTATTTATGAAAATTTAGAAAAATTATAGAAAAATATGATCTAAAAGCCTATTTATTTTATTGTGGTAAAAATATGGTATTTGAGCAGAAAATTAATTTTAAAGGTTATTGAGAATATTTGAGCTAATGCACAGTCATACATGTTGTTTAATGCACATATGAGATTAAATATGGTTAGGAATTTTTATAAAAATAAATTAATTGTGATTTGTGGATATAAATTGTTTTTGTGATAGGTTGATTGTGGTGCATTGGAACCTAAATTTTGGAAGTGGATATTGGAACTTGGTTGGACAACAATTTTGGTGAGTGGTGATCATTTTTGGCATTATATGAGTGGTGATAGTATGTCAAAACCAGAATTTTTATAAAATTAGAATTAATGCAAATGAAAATATATATTATGTATGACATGATGGATTATATATTATTAGAATTTACAGTAAATTTGGGAAAGACTGGGTATTATAGCAGAAAGTGAAATACGTGTCTAGCGGGTTACGCTGTTAATAATCTGTGAGTATTTCTTTATCTTGGTTATTTATATGTCATTGTAAATACAAAAATGATTTGAATGTAAGCATGCTACTTGTATTGACATTTATTGCATTTGATTTGAAATTCATAAACTATATTTATACGACGGCGTGTTTTGGATTTACAAAAGTATATCTAAAATGCGATATCATTTCGATGGACTGAGCCCTAGAGAATAATACTTCTTATGTGATAATCCATGTGAGACTGAGCCATGAGAACTATTAGCCTTTCTCTATGTGATAATCCTTGAAATGGTTGTAGAGTGGGTGATAATTAGAGGTACAGTCTACTATTGTCCAGGCCAGACAAAGAGTGAGACTTACTCTACTTTTGAAGGATGTGGATGTGCATATGTTTTGTTAAATGATGCATTGAAAATAGCATGATCACTATGTTGAATGCATGTATGTATGGCTTAAATATGCATGATGAATTCAAATGTTTTATTTAATTTGATTTTCTACATGATTATTTAAATGCATGTAAATGTCATTGATAAAGATTACTCACTGGGCATGTTGTAGTTCACTTATTATTTTTAACATTTCAGGAGCAGATAAGAAAGGGAAGAACCCCGCACAAGAAGGATAGTTGACTCTTCAGTCACTGCTGGGTGTGTAAATTTAAGTATTTTGTGTGGGTTGTACTTTTGTATAATTATAATTATCACGGTATATGTAATATCATTAGAGAGATTTGGATATGGTTATACTAGTTAAGAGTGGAACTTTGTAAATTATAAATTACGAGGTATGGTTGATGAAAGCTTGTGGTTTAATATTATTTGTTGTGAACTGTGGATTGATAATGTGTTTATTAGGTGACGAATTTATTGGGATAAGTCAAAATTTTAGAGGAGACTCTGTTAAAATTTTTGTATAGATATTGAGTAAGATTAAGTGTGAGAGGCTGACATAGTATTATATACATAGATGTATCGTATATGGTATTATGTGCCGGTTGTGACATCACTTTTATGAAGTGGGTTGCGATAGCAAAACTCATGACGTGGTCAATTCATCAACTCAGGATAGAAATCTCAACATATAACACTTTTAACATGATCTAAAAGAGTTGAACAGGCATACATAATTTATGAAAATATGGAAAAACTTTTAGTCATAATAGGTTAAAAATTCTACTATTGGGGTTGCTAGTCTACTTTCAGCCTAGCTACCCAAGTTATTAAGAAACAGCTATAACTTTCTTGGCTAAATTTTGAAACCAACTCGGAGGAAGGACCAATGCAACATATTTGAAGAGGAAGATTGACACTCTTGCTCTATCTTGAGACGAGTCATAGAAGGGCAATTAACCACCCTACCTAGAAGATCTCCTCTATCAATAATTGTGTAACCCTCATTCTTGCATAAGCTTTGACTTAGGCATCAGAGTTATCAACCAATATTGCATCGATATTTCTAAAAATAACCTATTTTCTTTTGTTTCTTATTTTCAATATATAATTCACATCAAAGTTAAAAGGACATCAATTTCTAGATCTAGTCATCTCTTTTCTTTTTTCATCTTTTGTAGTGTTCATGACTCGTAAATTATCTTCCTTCTTTTGTTTCTTAGATTTAGTGAGTAATTCAAAATTCAAAGTTGAAAAACATCAATTTCTTTATCAGGAAATCTTTTTTCCTTTATTTTATGTTCTCTAATGCTAGTTAGATTTTGGACCAATAATTACCATTGTTTGTGGAGAAGATACATGAAGTCATTACTAACTCTTCATACATGAGTCAAGAAATGGAAGCCCAATACATGGGAGAACCTCGAACTTCACTAGAAGCACCTAAGGACAGATGTGGTCACAACCTCAAAAGAAGAAGAGCGTAGCCCAGAAATTTGTTTGACTCAACAACATCGTAAGAAAATTGAGAAGATTTCTCATATGGTGCTTGAGCAGCAATGAACATTACATGAAAATCTTCCTCGATAATAGCTACAACCAATCAAGGAACACAAAGATGAAGGGAGTAGGTGCCCTAGTGTTCATTTTGAGCCAAAGGAATCAAAGTGCTCAAGGATTTGTGTCACTCTTTGGATACCAAAAGGAGAAGCAGTAAAGTTGGTTAACCTTAAGTTTGAGTTGCCTCTTAAAAGGAAATGAGAGACGTGGAAGTTGGGTAAGCACATTCTAAATCTTGGCGAACAAGTTGGTGAGTTCCAATCAAAGCAAACAAGGTTCAAAACAGTTGGGCCCGAGCTTCCCCCAAACTTCTCATCACTTTTTAGTAAAGAAATCTTATGAGCTTTCCCCTAACGAAAATCAAACTGGCATACATCAAGATGTACAAAGGGTAGTCCGACACAAGGGAACATAGTAAGAATTATAAATCTTGGACGGAGTTTAATGGATATAATGATACAACCATATAAGTGAAGATGTTTTCAAATCACTCTCAGAGGACAACTTAGAAGTGATACTTGAAGCTATAGCCATATATGGTCTACTTTCTACACCAGTTTGTGCTCAAATTTTTAAGCACTTCAAAAGGAAAAATAGGAAAAGTCAAGGAATAGTCCATTGGCCCTTTTATAAAGGCCAAACAAGAACTTGAATGATTACCTCAAGTAGTTTGAAGATGCCAAGCCTGATGTAGATGACTACGACGATTCACTGCCTTCACGATTAGGCTCAAAGTAGGGAGGTTTTGTTCCTCGGTGGCCAATTGTGCCGACCCCAAGTAGGGGCCCAAATGGCGATCACCTTAGTCCTTATTTTCGAAGCCCCATATATATATAATTAAAAAATAAAAAAATTATTAATTTCACCCTAAATCATTCAAATTTTAAAATAAACAAATAACACACATCCAAGAAAATGAAAAAAGAACAAGTTTAGCCCTAGATCAAAATCAACACTTCTTCAGTTCTCTGATTTCTGCCTAAACCATCCAAATTCCAAAACAAATAAATCACACACATCCAAGAAAAAAAATGAGAAGAAGAAGAAGAACATTCTCTAGCTTCTTCAGTTCTTCATTTTTCTAATCTCTTTTACCCTGCAATTGGTTGCTGCTACATTTCAACGAGACAACGATTCAACTCAAAATTTCAATTTTTCTATACCCACCCTGGCACCGCCACTGCAGTCTGTATAGCAACAACTAGGTCCACGGTCCACCAGCAGCACCACTTTATTCTTTTGTTTTTATTCTTTTGTCTTATTAGTATTACTTATTTACTTATAGTCTTATATTCTTATTCCATTAAAGTGATTAAACAACTCAAAAAGCACAAGAGTCAAGCACTCAACTTGACCATATGACCCATCCAATTATTGATTATTCTTTTGTCTTATACATTTCTTTTTATTCCTTTCTTCTTTATGCCAATGACTTATTGTTATTTGATAAATAATAAATTCTTAATTTTTAATCTTGAATTCGTATAATTTATTATCTTTAAAAATAGTAAAATTTTAATTAATTATTTTTTTAAAAACAAATAGGAACTAATAATTAATGATTAACTAATTTATATGTTTATTACTATTTTTTTTTACTTATTCTTGTAATCTTGGCGTTTGCTCTCAACAGAATTAAACACCTTATTTCCCAATCAGAGTAATTCAATATTATTAATTCATTATTCTATTTATTTTATACAATTAACTTATTTATTTGAATTAAAGGTTATTAACTTGTTTTGAGGCTTTTTGGTGGATTGCTTGAGAGGACTTTTGACAAGCATTGTTTGTACAACATTAAGATTATTCAACAATTGCGGTGTTTTCTTGAACTTGTCTCGAGTATTTGATATTTGTATTAGAATTAAGATAATATTTGTTTGTATTGAGTTTTATTATTATATTATATAGGTTTTGTAAATTTCTACTGTTGAATAAATATGGTTCCTAGGAAGTGTAATTTTGGATATGAAAAGAAAAAAAAATAAAGACTAGATCAATTACGACAATCATAAAAAGGGGCCCTAGATAAGTATGTCATGAAAAATTTAGATCAATTAAGTTATGTCGAAGAGTCGAAAGGAAATGATCATAATGAAAATTATAAAATTGAATCGAAAATTGAACAAGTGGGTAATTTACAAGATTTTAGAGAAAATTATAATGATGAAACTCATGAGATTGATCCGGAGATTGAAAAAGTTGATAAAATTGAAGCTCGTGATTTGAATGAAAATATATTAGATCCTCAATTAAATATTTATGATCCACAACATTAGAATGATCTTGATAGCACAACTAGAGACTTGATAGTAGAAAAAGGACATTAAGAGGAAAAGATTTTTACAAATATCCATTAGATGCTACTTTTAGACATTTTTCTTATTTGTGTTATACTAGAATATTGCCAAATAATGACAATCAAGATAGAAAATGGCTAATATATTCAACAAATGCAAACAAAGTTTATTGTTTTTTTTTTGTAAGTTATTTAAAAGAATAATTACTAGTAGTGGCTTGGCTAAAGAAAGACTTGATTGTTGGAAGCATATTAGTGATTGTAACACCCTGATTTTCAACCAGACCTCCGTTCACGTGCTTTCTCACGTGTGGATCGTCGTCCGATGAAAATCGAGATGCTACCTAAACTTTTCTTCTGTCAAAATCTTTTCTTCAAAATCAAATTTGTAACAATCCGTTCCCAAGTTAATCTCTTGTTAATTTCTCCTATAGAACAAAAGAATTTAGAGTAATTACTCGAGACGTTCACTGGATTCATTAACATGAGTCATCAATAAAGCAGCGGAAAATACTTTAAAACTACTCATTCATGACAAAACCATTAAACAAGGAAAGCTATTGAAAAGTAAAACAATTAAAGTCAAACCAATGTAAATACATTAAAACAATCCAGTAAAATATATAAAACTTGAACTTCAAGTCACCTATCCCGGATGACCTCCCCATGAGGTGTCCAATCAGAATGCGAATCTTTTGACGTAGGTCAACATAATCTACTTCCAGGTGTACCTAAAAAATAAAGTGGGAGTGAGCTCGAAAGCTCAGAGGATCGATCCTATACATCACATGCATTATACAGACTCAATCCAAAACATTACACACGCTTTCAAACATTAGGCGTTCAAACAATCATTTATTTTAGTCAGAGTCTAAGACCGGAAGAGGGTTGAGATGCCTCTCGGTATTCCCTATGATCCAATCTAATCTCAGAGGGTTTCAAATAACCGTCTAAAATCAATCGACAATCACATCACAACCTAAGAGAGTGTACTTATCGCGACATCGTACCATCTCCCAAGACTCCGAGCTGTCACAGTCAGCTCCGGATGGGAATACCTACGATCCACCTTGTAGCTCAACAATCTCAAGCGGTGACATATAGGAGATGCCACCTCGATCTGCTTCAGGCTCGTCAATCGTACCGATACGTGGATTCTTAATAAACCATCGTCTTATTTTAGTGTTATAGACAAGCATCAATTATGCCAAACAATTTCACAATCTACTGAATAATTTCTCCAATTATGCATACCATGCAATAGTAGTCTGAATAAATACCCAATGTTATAAAATGCAAGTTACATGATAGTCAAATGAGTAACTAATGCTACCTGATGCATTTCCTCTATTTATGCATGTCATGAAATATTTATGCATGAAATGAACAAGTTATCATTCAGTCGCATCATCACACAAGCATTCCAACAATTCAATCAATTTTCGTAATAAAATTTTTAATAACCTAGAACTATCCACACAAATGTTTTGAATCTTAAATCCACATAATACATATGAGCAAGGAAGTCACGCCCACCTAATTCACCGTTCTTCAAGGCTCCTTGCTTTTCTTTGAGATCCTCAATACGCTAATATACATATAATCTGAAATTCAATACTTAATAGAATTACTCTTAAGCTTAACTAATTCCTAGGATAATTATGAACTTCAAACATTACTTCCAACTAATTTAGGGTTATTCTAAAATTCTAATTAAAATAGTTTCTGAGTCTTCTACATTTCCTTGATTTGAAACTTCAACTTTAATAGTTTACTTGTAAGATTTTATCACATAATCAAAGTTCTAATAATATAACCATTTTAACTTAAATAATTTATTAACATCATTATCAATTTGATTACGAACAAAATAAGACTTCTAATTCTCAAAACTTTAGCCTTTTTGCATTTGAATTTCTAGTCTCTTCCCTAAAAGAAATTAAAGTTTACTAAGGTTTATTATTTTTATTACTTTCATTAGTCTCATACCAGAACATACTTTATTGGTTTTATAAGTTCATTAAGATTTTTTAAAATATCTATTTACTGAATTTTTGAATCTATTTTTCTAAGATTATTAATTTCCTTCTCAGATTTCCTACTCTAAAAGTCTTAGTTAAGGTTACTTCATGGTATTGGTTCCAATAATCTTTATTCAAAATTTCCTATAGATTAAATAGTTGAATGCTTAAGTAGTTACATAAGCAAAATCTAATTCTTTTCCTCTTAACATTTCCCTATTATAGACTAAATAGATCTATCATAGGTTTATTGTCCAAATTAATCATATCAATTGTTAATTAGCTAAATCCTTCACCTATTCACTCGACGTACAACAACTTAAATAAATCAGAATTTGGAATTTCTTACCTCACCATATGCAAATACTCCACCCACACATATGCAATCCACATAACCCATCTTCATTCTGCATGTTTTCCTCCCCTGTTCTCGTTCCACTATAATTACAACACACTAATGCACCCATCATCACGGACCTCTTCTTTGTACGTAAGACGAATAGCAAGCCACACATTCACACCAACTAGTCTCACCCCTGTGCCTCTGATCCCCTCCGTTTTGATTCACCACCAGCAACACGAGACCTCAAAGCAACGGTAAAACCAGATTTTCTTCTACTTTTCTTTCTTTTTCAACACTAAGTCTTATATCAACTCATTTCAAACCAGAAAAATCACGGTTCAGTAAATAGCAGCACCACGCACTAGTAAACCAGTATTACAATCAGCATTCTTCTTCAATTACGATCAGCAGCACAAGGAAGAACCCAGCGCACAGCTCATCAGCCGCTCCCGCTTCCAATTCATTCCCTGTCTCATACTCGGCCAGCACCCAGAATTGGACTACACCACTGCAGTCGGCTTCCTCCATCCTCTGTTTTTCTTGTTCGGTGACACCAGCAGCAGCAGCAGCAGTAAGCTGCTCTACTTGCTTCGGTCCCTCTGTTCTTCTTCTTCTTCCTTCCGCACCACCAGCAAGCACCCCAAAACAGTAGCATGCAGCAGTAACGTGAGCAGCAGCAGCAGCAATTGCTCTGCTTCCTTCCCTTCTTCTGTTCTCTGCTGTGATGCACTGCCAGGCAACCCCCAAAACCAGCTAGCTCCGTTACCATCCATCAAGCACAACACCGAAAATTCAGTCTTCATTCATGAATCTGCAGCTCCTTCCATTGTTCGTTCCACTCCTCTTTGCGCAGTGACATAACAGCCATAGCAGCAACACCCATTCTTCGTTCATCCATTCTCAGTCCACTCACCAATTTCAGACCCATGTTTCAGCTCTTCCACCGTCCTCTGCCTCAGTTTCTGTCTTCTTCTTCGTTTGGTTTACTCAAGGCAGCAGCAACGGTAGCCACAACAACAACAACCATGGCAGCAACAGAGCATCATTTGCTCTGTTTTCCTTTCTTCTCCGTTCCTCATGCAGATTCACGCCCCACAACAGATCACGAATTTCTCTTGCTCTGTTCTCCGATTTCCAGCCGGCAGCCATGTCTTCATTTCCCAGATTTTGGATGTTCTTAACTCTTCAAACTCCATTCGTTCGGATGTTGCCACCAACCCCAGCATGTTGCTGATTTCTTCCTCTTCTCCACGCCCGGATTGCAGCAATTGTTCTTTTTTCCCTTTCTCTGCTCATGCAACGCACCTCCCATGCTCCTCTCCATTCTTCCGTCCATTTCTACAGATTTCGGTCCCTTTCTTTTTTTTTTTTTAATTAACTTTGATCCCAAAAATTCAGATCATTACTTATTATATATCCATATCTATTAATTGTTTAATCCTTATCATAATTTATAACTTTATAGGATTTTGATTTTATTTTTTTCACTCATTTCATTGCCATAAAAACTATGTTATAACTATTATATGTTACTAATTATATGCATTAATCAATCACAACTATTTCATTGCCATAAATAAAATAAGTTTATATGTGTTAAATTATTTATTATTTTATAATAAATAAACTAATCATTTATTTTACTTCTGCTCACGACGTAACGTGCTCGTAGAGTTCTGGGGTATTGCAGTGATAGAATTAAATCACATGAAAATGGTATTCTATATATCACTAACATAAATACTTGGATTGATTTAGATATAGGATTAGGAAAGTGTGAAGCAATTGATAGGAATGAACAAGAATAAATTTCTAAAGAAAAAATGCACTAGAAACAATTTCTTGTAAGAATAATTATCGTAGTAAAATATCTTGCTAAGCATAATTTAGCTTTTCGTGGCACTCATGAAAAGATTGATATAAATAATAATGGTAACTTGTTTAGGTTTAATTGAGATGATTGTAGAGTTTTGATTTAGCAACCCAAGAACATATTTGACAAATTCAAAATAATGAAATTCAAAATCATTATCTTAGTCATAAAATTCAAAATGAGTTGATTTCTATATCATCGTCTAACGTTAGAGATGTAATTATTTCAAAAATTAAAGGGGCTAAATATTTTTCTGTAATACTTGATTATACTCCCGATATAAGTCATCAAAAACAATGACTTTAATAATTTGTTGTGTAGACATGCATAATAATCCAATTAGAATAGAAGAATACTTTGTAGAGTTTTTAAATGTTGATGACACATCTGCATTAGGGCTATTTAATAAATTACAATATGTTTTAAAATTTCTTGATCTTAATATTGATGACGTGAGGGACAGGGATATGATAATAAATCAAATATGAAAGGTAAACATCAAGGTGTTCAAAAAATATTGTTAGAAATAAATAGTAAAGCATTTTATATGTCATGTGCTTATCATAATCTTAATCTTACTATTTATGATATGGCGCATTCTTGTGTTAAAGCAATATCTTTTTTTGGTATCGTACAACGTTTGTATTTGTTATTTTCTAGTTCTACAAAAAGATGAAAAATTATACGAAATTATAAAGAAGGTTTAACACTTAAGACACTATCTAATACAAGATGAGAGAGTCGTTTGGAAAGTGTTAAAGCTATAAGATTTCAAGCTCCCAAAATAAAAGAAGCATTAATTGAATTATTTGACATTAGTGATGATACAAAAACAAAAAGTGAAGTTAAAAGTTTAATACACAAACTTAAGAATTTTGAATTTTTATTAGGCATGATATTTTTTGTCGCATATTAATGTTGTTAGCAAGTTATTGCAATCTAAAGAAATGCGCATAGATGATACTATTATACAATTGGATGGTTTGATTTTTCATTTTCAAAATTATAGGGAATATGGGTTTAATGAAGCCATGAATTTTGCTAAAAGTATGGCTATAGAAATCGATATTGAACCAATTTTTCCTACGCGACGTCAAATTCAAAAAAATAATTTGATGACAGTACATAAGAGAATAATACACAATCTAATGAAGAATCTTTTAGAATTAATTATTTCATTGTTGTTGTTGCCATTGTTGCTTTGAAGAAGAGGTTTAAGCACATGCAAACATTTAACAATAATTTTTAGATTTTTATTTGATTCACAAAGATTAAATTTTATAGATGATGATAAATTAAGACTATGTTGTGTCAATCTTAGAAATATTTTACAGCATGGTAGTTCGTTAGACATCAATCCAAATAATTTATTCACCAAATTAAAAGTGTTACGAGAAACTTTACCAAAGGAAAAGAATATCACTATTCAAATTCTTGAGTTTGTAAAATCTTTAAGTTGTTATCCTAATGTTTTAATTGTCTATAGAATAATGTTGACTATACCTGTGACTATGGCATATGTTGAAAGAAGTTTTTCAAAATTAAAGATTTTAAAGTCTTATTTACGATCAAATATGTCACAAGAACGATTGAATGGTTTAGCAATATTATGCATTGAACATGATTTGTTAGACAAAATTAAGTATAAAGATGTTATTGATGAATTTGCCTCTCATATTGCTAGAAGAAGTCACTTCAAATGATGATTTGATACTTTTCACTTTGTACTTATAGGGTTTTTGGATACGTAAAATGTTAGAGTTATCAAAAATGTGAACTTTACAAGTATGAAGTCTCATATAGGTATTTGAGATTTATTGTAATATCCAATTTTAGAAATCTTTAGAAGTGCATTAGTAATTATTTTGTCATGTTTTTATTACTTTATCATGCAATGCATACATTGTGTGTTATGTTTTAATTACAAATCTAGTATTGCATTGAACATTGATACTATCGGAGCTAAAATGTTTGAATTTTATATAGAAAGTCTTCCAAACTAGAGGTGTTTTTTCATTTTTTTAAAGGTAATTATAATTTTTTTGGTATTTGTATATAGATTTTTATGCATAATATTTTATATTTTTTATGTTTCAGCCTAATGCCTATGAATGAAAAAGAATTTAATATGTCTCTATTTGAGAACAAAGAAGCGAATACAAATAAAGGAATATGAAAATTAAAAAGGTTAAACATTAACTTTACTGATTTATTTATTTATAACTTATAAATGATAGTTTTTTTACGGCCTCAAGTTATCATTTCGCCCTAGGTCTCCAAAAACTTAGGAACGGCCTTGTTGGCCAACGAGAAAACTCAAACACATAGAAAGGTGTTGGAGTGAGTAAAAAAGCACATCAATTCCAATAAGCGGGCATATGCAAAAATAAGAGTAATATGCTTTCAAAAACTAAAAGAAACATAAAAAAATAAAAAATAAAAAATAAAAATAAAAGAATACAAGGATGAGGCCAAAGATGATGATAGAGTGGTAAGATGTTTGATAATGATTGAGAAAATTGAAAGGGAAGAGGCCCGTTGAACATCTCTAAACTTTTATAGCTCTAACTACATTGAGA
>JAJIYU010013411.1:0-13920 GCA_030144865.1 Tinospora cordifolia
TTGGAGGTTGTCCCACTAGCTTATATGAGTAGTCGAAGTTGAAGAACACTCTTATTTTCTATAAAAGAAAACTAGAAGGTAGAAAATTAGGGCAAGAAAGTGAATAGAAGTCAAAAAAGATGCCAAATGTGGTATCTTGACTAAACAAGGGTTGTGAGTCAACCAGATTGAACCTTAGGTTTAGAAAAAGACCCTAAATAGAAACAGGGTGGCACAGTGGATCAAAAGCATAAAACTCTAGGGCATAGGCTAGAGACAAAAACTTGTGTGAGAATAGAAAATTATTTGATCAGGACACGAGACCGGGAAGCTTCTGTATTTTTTGGTTTCTATGTAGTATGGGATGCATAGGAATTCGATGGTATGGAGGAAGCCTGGACTTGGAGAATGATGGACCATGTGTGGTGAATGATCGATAACTCTGACAGAACGGGTTTCTCTATGCTCGCTGGTATGGGACGATGGAGTATAGTGGGTTCGGGAACCTTAGTTATCAAGACATTTGCGAAATTATTTGGGTGCAGCGCTATTCTGAGTGAGAATTTAAGTGGAAGGGGTAGAGTGGTATCGGACACTTGAACCTAAAAGCTTAGGTAGAACCTTGGAACCTTGCTGTACTAGCTTGATTGTATGATTGTGTGATATGCATGCTTTACTGTTTATTACTTTGAGACCAAATCCTTTACCCATGCATGAAAAGAACCTAGAAGAAAAACTTTTAGGTCGCAAAACAAATCGAGAACCTAGAGACATGAATCTAGAGTCATGATAGCACGAACATCGGATGAGATAAATACTGACAAGGTGTTAAACTTATAGACAATGGCTGGAACAAGAAGGTAAGCTACTCGATCCACCTCCTCTGATGAGACCGAACAATGAGAACCAGAACTGCCTATTGGAATGGAGGAGCGAATGGAGGCCATGATGAATGAAATGTCGCAAAGGGTCCTAGATTAGCTATTGAGGGAACTTCCACAGATAATCCCTCAAGTAGCACCACAACCTCAAGTACAGGAACCTATCCAGGTTCAACAGCCAGCACCTGTAGCCCAAAATCCCGAACATCAGAGGGCTCAGGAGGGATTCGAGGACGAAAAACATAGGAAGATGCTGATAGAGCTACAGAAGCTCCATCCTCCTTCATTTGATGGCACCACAGACTTCATCTCGGCAGACCACTGGTATCAAAGAGATGGAGGAAATCCTCAATGTCCTGAAGGTAACATGGTCAAGACAGGTGGCACTGGCTACACACCACTTCAAGGGACCAGCCAAGAGTTGGTGGCGAATGATGAAGATGGACCCAAATATAGATGTTGATGCTATGAGCTGGGAGAACTTCATAGAGTTCTTCTATGAGAAGTTTTTCCCAGAAGCAACCCTGAACAAGCTACATCATTTCTAAAGAACTAGCAGATAGGTTACAACTTGTGACAAAAACACTACCTATAACTTTGAATGTGTCCACACCATTAGGAACCACTGTGACCTCAAAAAGAATGTGTAGTTGTGACCTAAGGTTTGGGGATAAACTCTTAACAGTTGACCTATGTACCTTGCCTTTTTATGGATATGATGTGATCTTGGGGATGTATCGATTAGACTAGTACTAAGCTCAGATAGATTGTCCTAAAAGATGAGTGACCATAACATTACCTTCTGGGGAAACCTTTAAACTTAATGGATATATGCAAAAACAACCGAGGAGTCCAACCATAGCCATGTTGAAATGTCTAAGGCAGAAGGAAGAGTTTGAGGAACTCTCAGAAGAAGAGCCTATGGAACCAAAGAAGATTCAAGACTTAGCAATAGTTAGGGAGTATGAGGATGTGTTCCCAGATGACTTACCCGGACTACCGCCTACTAGAGAGATAGAGTTCAAGATTGAACTTCACCCTGGAACCAACCCTATAGCCATACCTCCTTGCAGAATGGTGCCAGTAGAATTAATTGAGCTGAAAGCTCAACTGGATGAGCTCAGGGAGAAAGGTTTCATAAGGCCGAGTGAATCACCTTGCGGAGCTTCGGTGTTGTTTGTGAAGAAGAAGGATGGTTCCTTGAGATTGTGTGTCGACTACCAAAAGTTGAACCAAGCTATAGTAAAGAATAAATATCCTTTACCAAGGATTGACGACCAATTTGATCAATTACGAGGAGCCACACATTTCTCTAAAATTGATCTTAGGTCGGGATATCATCAGTTGAGGATCCAAGAGTCTGATATTCACAAAACGGACTTTAGAACAAGGTATGGACACTTCGAGTTCACCGTGATGCCCTTTGGTTTGACCAATACCCCAGCAGCTTTCATGGATTTGATGAACCTAGTGTTCAGACAGTACCTTGACCAGTTTGTAATGGTATTTGTGGATGAAATCCTGATCTACTCCAAGTCAGAGGCTGAACATTTAGAACACTTGTAAATAGTGTTGGAGACACTCAAAAGGCATCAATTATATGCCAAGTTCAGCAAGTGTGAGTTCTGGATGAAGATGGTCAAGTTTCTTGGCCATGTAGTGTCGGCAAAAGGCATCTTTGTAGATTCGGAGAAGGTAGAAGCGGTTATGAATTGGAAGCAACCTAAGACAGTTACAGAGATTAGGAGCTTCTTAGGTCTAGCTGGGTACTACAGAAGATTCATCCGAGGCTTCTTCAAACTGACAGAACCGATGACCAAACTGACCAGGAAAGGAGTTAAGTTCGATTGGAATGAGAAGTGTGAGCAATCATTCCAAGAGCTGAAAAGGATACTGACTACCACCCCTCTCCTAGTCACTCCAACCTATGGTGTTACCTATACCCTCTATACTGATGCTTCGTTGAGTTGACTTGGAGCAATGTTGATGTAGGAAAGACAAGTAGTCACTTATGCTTCGCGACAATTGAAGGTCCATGAGAAGAATAACCCTACTCACGACCTAGAATTAGCGGCCATTGTGTTTGCCCTGAAGATTTGGAGACACTACCTTTATGGTGAGAAATTTGATCTATTTTCAGATCACCAGAGCTTGAAATACATAGACACCCAAAAGAAGTTGAACCTCAGGCAACTGAGATGGATGGAGTTCTTGAAAGATTATGACTTTCAACTACACTACAATCCGGGGAAGGCCAATGTAGTGGCTGATGCCTCAAGTAGGAAGTTCAACAAACAAGAGGAAGAAAAAGGTCAGATGTATCAGTTGATTAATGATTTTAGGGTAGGTGTGACCCTAAATGAAAAGCAAGCCTACCTGTACACTATGTCTTGTCAACCAGATCTTCTGCACCGGATTAAGGAGGAACAGAGACAAGACAAATGGCTTACCAATTCGATCGAAAGAGTTATATAAGGAAAGCATACTGACTTTAGGTTAGATGCTGAGAATATCCTAAGGTTTGGTGAAAGAATATGTGTACCTCAGAATGGGCAGAGTAAGCAGACCATACTGGATGAGGCTCATCAGACTAAGTATACCATGCACCCAGGTGGGGACAAGATGTACCAAAACCTCAGGAAAACCTACAGGTGGAGAGAAATGAAGAGGGACATGGCTAAGCATGTTTCTAAGTACTTAACATGTCAACAAGTGAAAGCAGAACATCGAAAACCCTCTGGAATGTTACAAACCCTCCCTATCCCAGAATGGAAGTGGGATAACATTACTATGGACTTTGTCAGTGGTTTACCTAGAAACCAAAAAGGAGAAGACACTGTTTGGGTTACTGTGGATTGTCTCACCAAAGTGGCTCATTTCCTGCCAATCATATCCATAGATTGTTGGGTGTGCATGGTGTACCCAAGACTATTGTGTCTTATAGAGATTCTCGCTTCACTTCAGAATTCTGGCAGAGTCTACAGAAGGAGATGGGTACTAAACTCACCATGAGTACAACATTTCACCCTCAGACGGATGGACAGTCTGAGAGAGTTATTCAAATTTTAGAGGATATGTTGAGGTCTTGTGTTTTAGACTTCAAGGGAAATTGGAGCAAGTATTTACACTTAGCGGAGTTTGCCTATAACAATAGTTACCAGGCAAGCATAAAGATGGCTCCATTCGAAGCTCTCTATGGGAGACCTTGCAGATTACCTACCTATTGGGCTGAGCTTGGAGATCATGTATTAACTGGGCCAGACTTGATGGAAGAGATGAACAACAAAGTCAAGTTGATACCGAGAAGACTGACTACTGCACAGAGCCATCAGAAGAGTTATGCGGACATGAGAAGAAGACCACTAGAGTTCCAAGTTGGGGACAAGGTGTTTTTGAGAGTCAGTCCTCATAAGGGTATCAAAAGGTTCGGAATCAAAGGAAAGTTATCTCCAAGGTTTGTAGAACCCTTTGAAATACTTAGAAGAATCGGGAAATGTGCTTACGAATTGGATCTACCAAGCTGAATGACTTCAGCTCATAACGTTTTTCATGTCTCCATGTTATGAAAGTATGAACCTGACCCTTCTCACATCATCCACTGGGATGAAGTTAACATTCAGGATGATGCTACCTACGAGGAAACACCGGTTAGAATCCTTGATCACAAGGTACAAAATCTGAGAACTAAGGATATTCCCTTAGTTAAAGTGTTGTGGAACGATCACGGATTAGAAGAGGCTACGTGGGAGCTGGAGAGTGAAATGAAGACTAAGTACCTGCATCTGTTCACTATGAACACCTAAACATGAACAAATTTCGAGGACAAAATTTTTCTAAGGTGGGTAGGTTGTAATACCTCACAATTTTGTCAACAAAAATATTATTAATCAAATAAAATTCATTGAGGAAGATTCTAAAATAATTAGAGGCAAATGAGATCTTAGGATGATCTAACAAATGATATAAGGTAAAGTAGAATTATCAAATATTATTTGTATAATAATAATTATTATATGAATAATGGAATAATTATGGAATCAATTATCAAATATAAAGTAAAAAGAATGAATATACATATATAATTATTTTTGCTTCTATGAAAATAAAAATATGGAATAAATATATAGAAAAATATATGAAAGGAAGAAATGAAAAATATAGAGAAATATGGATTTATTAATATTAAAGAAATAGAAAAATATCTAATAAATACAATATTAAAGAATTAGAAAGTAAAAAAAAATAGCAAATTGATAAACTAGAAGGATAAACCATATTTACACTAATTGGAAAGTGAAATGGGGTTGATAATTAGCAATTTTCGGATAAAAGAAACCTTAGAAAGTGATTTTGTAAATAGAAACGCATCCAACGGCTGCTAATTGTTAATCTGAATCCAATCTTGCGATCCAACGGCCGTAAGACGTCCTACACCAACGCCCGAGCGCACAGGATCACGGAAATCGGACGAACAAAAATGATCGAGGAAGATCGAACAACCAGGACGAGTTTCGTTAATCGTGATATGCGTATCTCGAGGACAATCCGAGCGTCCAGATCAAATTTGTGATTCAGTAATCGCAAACCAATGCTTTACTCAAGGTTCATCAGAAATCGCGAACGTACAATGATTGAGGAAGATCGGACGGTCTAGGAGAGTTTCGTTTATCACGATCACAAACCACACAGCGATCGATGCACATCCGACAGCCCAGAAAGACGAACTTTGATCCATCGCGAATTGCACACCACGATCGATGCACATTTGACGACTCATATATACGCATCTCGACCCATCGCGAACCAGACACTGCGCTCGAGGAAAATCCAACTGCTCATATGCAACCTGCCATATCGGAGATCTACTACTACGATCGAGAATGATGCGACGGTCTGGATCGTTTGCTCCGAAATAAAAATAGAAAATCTGGGATAAATGCTTTAAAAATCCAAAAATTGGGTTCTAAATTCCCAAAAATTTCCAAAAAATTCACTTGCTAATCTACTATGCTTGGGGGGCACGAAATTTTGAAGAATTGGCAAGTTTTCCATAAGATGACAGCACAAACTTGTCATTCTCTACTCTTTTGAACTCTATATAAACACCCCTCATGCTCACAATTCATCTCATCCCAAGAAACAAGAGTTGAATTGACATCTTGTTCTCTAAGCCCTCTTCTTGGCTCCCCTTCTCACCATTCTTTTCCCTCTTGAGTGTGAGAAGTTTTTGGTTTGAAGATTCTTCTTGGGTGGTTTTCTTAGTGCTTGAACATTGGGAGTTCTTGTCCAAACTTTGGGGGAAACTACATCTCAAGGTAGAAGTGATTTCTCTTACATCCTTTTTTCTTATTCAAAATTCTAGCATGTTCATTGGTTGTTTTGCTTTTGAAATCAAGAATAATTTCAGTTTAAGCATTCTAAATTATATTTCAGTTTTAGATTTGATTCTTGCTTGCATTTATGCATACATAATGATCATGTCATGTTTAGTATCATGCTTAGGCTTTATTTCAAAATATGATGCATGATTTTGAATGTTCCATGATTAAATTTTTAGTTTGATCATATGCTGAATTTATTTATTTTAATTTCATGTTCTGAAATTTATCTTATGATTCAAGAGTATATGATTTAACAAAGATGATGGTGATCATAACCACGTACCATCATAGCACACATGTGGGTTGCTATGGATATTTTTTTCATATGATTAGTTCATATGGTTTTAAGACCAAAGTACTTGGTTGGTAGGTAATGTCCCTTGAATTCCAAAAGTCCAATGAAATTGGCTAAGAAATGTTATATTTCACTCTAAGGAGGTACTTTGTTAAGAACATCAAATGCTTCAAACGCCTGATGTATGCAAGTGTTTGAAATATAAATGTGTTATTGTTTTGGATTTGAAAAATGGTTGTTTGGAAGAGATCCACTGAGCTTTGTGCTCACCCCTTCCTCTTTTTTTTTTTTTAGAAAACTAAACTATGAAGACCATGGAAATTTGAATAGTTCTAGTTTAGCAAGTTTCTATTTTTTAAAGTTTCTTTTTAATGTAAGGGCATGTTGTCCAATTTTGAATAAGTCTTCCGCTAGAATTTTATTTTATTTTAAAGGTTATGATTTTATTTGATCAACAATAATAGTTTACATTATAAAGTTCTGTACTTTCTTTTTATGAATAAAGAAGTTAAATTTTTCTTTATCTCTAATTGCCTTGATTTTTTTAATAATATTTGTATTCTTAAATCTATTCTAAGGCATGAGGTATTGAAAAATAGAAAGTCAAGTGTGTGTCACTTGTAAAGTACCATGACCCAACTCGTCAAATGGTTAAGTCCACTGTCGAATAATGGTGGTTATGTCCAAAACTCAAAGAATGTGAGGGTTGGGGTGTTACAATATTGCAGTCTTTGGCACATCTTCTTCCCTAACTCTCAACAGATGGTACCTAGATCTTAGATCAATCTTTGAAAATACTTTGGCACCTCGAAGCTGATCAAATAAGTCGTTGATGCATGGAAAAGGATACTTATTCTTGATCATCACCTTGTTTAACTGTCGATAGTCAATACATAAACGAAAGCTCTCGTCCTTCTTCTTCACAAACAATATTAGAGCACCCTAAGGTGACACACTAGGGAGGTGAACCCCTTACTCAATAACTCTTCTAGCTGGACCTACAACTCTTGTAACTCCTTATGCGTCATGCGGTAAGGAGGGATTGATATAGGTCATGTCCTTGGAATGACCTTTATGATAAAGTCGATCTCCCACTTAGGGGGTAAGCCGGGTAGATCCTCTGGGAACATGTTGAGGAAATCTCTGATGATAGGGATCTCATCAATGCTCAACCGTAAAGGTGCCTCATCTATGGTCATCAAACCGGCTAGAGTATCAATCTCATGTGGCGTCACCAATCTGCCATGCGTACTCTGCCCATTTAAAGCTCTCCCCTAAAAGATGATACTGGGTTGGCCTGGAATCTGAAACACAACCTTCTTAGCGTAGCAATCTACATGTGCATGGTATGCAACCAGCCAATCCATACCAAGTATGACATCAAACTCGAGAAACTCCAACACCTAAAGGTCTACCACAGTCTCAAAGTCACCAATCCTAAGCACAAACCTTTTACATATCATGTTGGGGTAGATGCATTCCCCAACTACAGTGCTCAATATCAACCAAATGGGAGCCCTAACTGGTCTAAGCCCTAATCTATCTACGACACACCCAAAAATGAAGGACAAAATAGAATCAACATCAATCAACACATATACAGATGAGTCACAAAGTGAGACAGTACCTTCCACCAAGGTCCTCGTCGAATTAGGATTAGGCTAGGTGATGGCTTGTGCTCTGTTTATAATAACTAGGGCAGAAGAACTAGGACCCCTGTATGAGTCAGACACTCAACCCTCTTGTGTCCAACCTCTCCGCACTGATAGCATGTGAAGGGTGTTTTTTGTCTTCCTTGATAACTTTGGCTCTGTCTATGACCACGACCACGGTCTTTGCTTCGGGTCCCAGAAAATATGCTCTGCTACTCTACTGGTGGTTTTGCATATATAGGAGTAGCTACAATTGTCATTGCCTTTGTGGCAGTCTAGCTAGGAGTGTTTTTCGACTGTCCCTCATAGAACTTCCTCTTCCTTAATCTTTGATGATGACCACGACCTCAGTAACCTCTCAGCCCACCTTTGTATAATAGTTGAATCTGTGATATGGCCTGCTACTATGGTTGTGGCTGAAGAGTACTGCCGGATACTACAGAAATCTCAGGGCACTTATCTAATCCATCCATCTCATACTATAGGACCTCCCTTTGGATCTCCTCTAAGGTGTAGGCCCTAGATGTGGAAGTTTCCTACCTGATAATGACCCTCAGCCCTCATCCATAGAATCCAACCCTCTCACTCTAATTAGCTATCAACCAAGGTACATAGGCCTCCAACTGTAGGAACCAATGTGTATACTCTCTCACTATCACGGTCCCCTAACACAAACTCAGAAAGTCAACCTTCTTATGTTCCCACTCAATCTTAGGAATGTAAGCTTTGAGAAGCAGCTCTCTATACCTAGCCCAAGAGGTGATTGGCCCAAGTGCTAATCGGACCCTTTATGCTCCTTGTGGATTGCCACCATTGGGCTGCTTTGCTTTCCAAAACATATGCTGAGAATAGAACTTAATCTGCCTATGATAATCTCAAGGTCTCAGCGTTCTTCTCCATGTTAAGTAGCAAATCCTCTGTCGCTTCTAAGCTGATGCCACCTATGAACCTCTTAAGGCGCACGTCTATGAATTTCTTGACATAAGCTCTTTCATCTATCTCTCTATTTGGGGAGAGAGTAGTAAGAACTATCGCTGCCTCAACTGGTGGTTCAACTGTTGGTGGTATAGGTGGAGCAGGCTACACTATTGGTTCAGTCTTATATCTATTAGCCCCCAACCTATCTAATCTTTCCATTAATAAGACTATTTGCGCCTGAGAAGCCTCGTTAGAGGCCTTAATCATAACCTCGAGTCTGTATGGGGTCCAGCTTGGGCTAAACCAGAGGTGTTGGTGGTGGTGGTGTCGGGTTCTTAAGCTCGAGTGGTGGTTTGCCCCGCCTGGGTGGTGCTTTACCCCACCTAGATGGCATCTCTATTTGCATTTTGAATTAATTTATTGAATATTTATCCATTTAAAATAGACTCGACTCTAAAAGTTTAGTAGTATTGTACATTTCGTTCAAAACACGTTTTATGATTGGTAGTTTCTCTCATTTGTTTGACGTTTTGTTTACTTTCTCAATTATTCTTATATCGCCTAGGTCCTTTATTTATTAGATTTTTTTATTCTTTCGAACCTAGGTTTTGATATCAATGCTGTCAAGACCCCTTCCCGAGGCCAAATGGCGGCCCGACCGGTACAGTGGCCCAACAAACTCACTCACTATGTCAAGTTCGCCCAACCACTATTATGCTTCTCCAACCTCAACAATAAATGATATCAAAATAATTGAAAGACTCAAGAGGAAAAGTAAATGAACATTACAAAGAATAATCATTGTATTCCACAGTTATCTTGTCCAAAATACACAATTGACCATATATACATACACGAAGAATGACCAACCTCAAACAAAAAAGGACTAAAAAAGGGAAAATAAGTCGTCAGGGAACTAGGCAATCATCACACCCTTTCCTTTATCCGCCACCAAAGAACCTGAAATATTAGTAGAGTAGTGAGCCTAAAATCAATGTGGTTCAATGAATAGTAAGACAAGAATGTTACCCATAATAAACATTCCCAAAATAGTGCAAGTATACATGAACAATAAAATGATACAGTCTCAATGTGTGGCATAGTATAAAATCAGTTATAAACATTACAACAGTTATGAAGAAAACATATCAAATACATGCTGCTCAAAATGTATCAGCTAGGGTTAAATCACCAAACCCAATCTATGGTCATTGCTCGAGTGGGTCCTGAGTCAGGCGTACTGGCACTCAAGCGGCTCATGAGCTAGAAAGTTTTACTCGAATACCCTAACCTCACGCTCAATCCTTAAGTGTCGTGACTCGAACAACTTTCGAGGCCAAGCGCATTAATCATATGCCCTAACCCCGACCATCAACCCTCGAATCTAATCCCAATCATACTGTGTACCCAGACCCTAATGCTCTACCCTCGAGCCTATGGTCTCATTATCTATGTACATCCACACATTTCAAATCAATCTAATGTATCTCAATCATATGAAACCATTTAAACCATATCATTTCACACAAGTTTTTACACAAGGAACACAACTAAAGAAAATACCTAAATCAAACTACTCACCTCGAGTCCCACGCAGGAATGTCCTACCAACACTCTGTCCAGTCTTGCAGTGCTGACTCGAATCTATATTGTTTAAACTTAATTGCAGTTCTCTTAAGAATGTAGCTTAATCCCTTATTTACTGTCTATAATTTGTCTTGATCGACCCAAGTTCGATTTGGTCAAATTCGGTCAAACTTGGTCAATTGGTCAAACTTGGTCAAAATTGGCCAACATGATCAATTTTGGTCAACTTTCGTCAGTTTGGGTCAAATTAGGTCAAAATTGGGCCAATTGGGATAAGATCCCCAAATTCCAACACTTAGCCCAAATTCAAGCTTTTTGTTCTACTTGCGTATTGAATTTGTCGATTTTTTTGCGATCAATCTGTATGTTGGATTTGTGTGAAACTTTTCATATTTCATCTATGCTTCCTAGAAATTCACCAAACTTTTAGATTCTAATTTTTGGACACCGTTTGTTATGGTTCCTAAGGGTGGTAAGAGGGACTGTGAAATCTCGTATCCTATGTGACACGTAGTCAATTGGTGTATCAGTTAACCACTTTACCCAATTCAGATTGGGGCAAAATTTGGTGCACATAATTTTGACATGTAAAGTGACCACTTTACCAAATTTCAACTCAAAATACCCACTTTGGTCAGTTAATTGGTCACCTATATTCTCTGTTATGTAACAAATTGTTCAAATGTTCAAGTTTCCTATGGTTTTCAAGTGCATAAACATATCTATTGCTCCAATGATTTAAGGCCCTGTCTTACATATTTTGTGTAGCTTAGATTCCATAATATTGATAGTTCAAGTTTCATCTCAAAACAGCAAGCACCCATAGCTATAATCATTCTTAAATACATCCTACAACTAGAAAAGATCAACAGTTCAAAATATTTTCTAAGTATCAGAACCTTCCATGTAACTAGGCATCTTGGCATGAACACAAAACTATGCATATAAAGGCTTAGGGGTTAGGGTTTATAGCTTCTTGTAGCCTCAAGTGTGATTTTTAGAACACCTCAACTCTTAGTCTAAACGGACGTCCCTCGCTACTTCAAATGATGCCTCAAAACTAGTTCCAAGAATTGTTTTCTACTAGAAACATTGTAACAATTGATCAACAATCAACTTTAGTGCCTTATAAAATAGGTTTAAGACTTCAATTTCCAATTTCCATCACTTGGAGATTAAAGTACACAAGATAAGGAACAAAACAAAGGGTTTTACATCGAAAATGAACCTGGAATGGGTTATGAATCAACCCCTTAAAGATGGGTTCAACATAGCTTTCTATAGATTTTCAGCTGCAACTGTATCCAACAACCCCCTTTTATGGTCATCTTAGCCTCAAATGGATGGAAACTTTGACCAATGCCTGATGCAACATTGTAGAGGGGATTGAGAGCTTTCCAACGAGTCTAAGATCATAGAAAACAAATTTAGAATGAGGGAAAAACGGATTATTGAAGGTGGGTTGCAGAAACTAGAAATGGAAATTTGCTCAAGAGTTGAGGTTTTGTCACATGTTGAGGTGTCATTGCATGGCCAAAGGGAGTGCCACGTGGCCACCCACATGGCTAATAAGTTGCCACACAAAGTGTCTTGTTGTCTCCATGTATTGGCTTGATCAATGAGGTGATTAGATTGACAAAAACATGTTTCAAAACCATGGGTTTTGCTAGTTTCTCGAATGAAAAATGGCTAAAATTCACTAAAAATTCGAAGAAAAACCAAGGAAGAGAAAAGATTGGGGCGCGTGGGCCAACCCACTCCCCGACTCAATTTGACCCTTACACACACCCAGGCCGTTTGGCACGGGCCTGGCCCTACATTAATTATATGGTTCATCTACTTAGTTCTTCACTAATTTTCATCAAAATCTTCACTATTTCTCAATTTTCATAATTTATATATTTATTTTTTAAAAATTAAATATTCTACCTAAAATTTACATTTTTCTCCCAAAAATTTTCTTAATTACCCAAAAATTCAATAATCATTCCAAATAATCATGTTTTCTCCAAAAATTACATTTCCTTTGTAATTTCATATATTCTCTCTTCAAATTTGTATTTTTTTTTAATTATTCGAGTTTTTAGTTTAATAAATGATTAAAAATTTTAAAAAATTTGAGAAAACTTATGTATTTTTATTAAAAATTTTAGACAAATGCATGTATCGAACCCATTAATTCGTGTGTAAAAAATATGGGTCGTAACCTAATGATATATAGAATTATAGGGTTCTAATAAGCATTGATGCACAAAGTTGCCTCAAAATGAAAGCAGATGGAGAGGATATCTAGGTCATCCTTGACCAATCTAGATATAGGAAAACACATCCAAGTTGGCCTTATCAACTTGGACATAAAAGTTGATTCTTCTATCATTGCGCTACCTCCAAGAACCCTTCAAAAGTTGATTGATAAAACTGCTCCAATAAAGGTGCCAATAGTACCTAGCTCGATAGTAGTTGACCTTTGGGCGAACCAAGGTCAAACTCTAGGTGAGTACATGTCAGTTACCAAGTCAATTTATGTTGACTTAGGGTACTAAATACCATTAAATATAATGATATTTATGATTGGTAGCTGTATATTCGGGATTTTCAAATTCATTTTTGAAATTTTATAATGTCCTACGAAATTTAGTCTAATGTAAGACTTTTATATTGTTATCTAAATTTTCAAATGTCCTAATTTGACCTAAGCACTATTATTGTTGTTAGAGACATTTATAACTCTATAAATAAGTATTTTATCTATTGCACATTATCTACTTATTGAACTTATTTGACTTGGGAATCCTGTGACGACCCATAATTTAATATACAAAATTTTCGAGTCTAATGTATAAATTTTCTGGAATTTTAGTAGAAATATATGAATTCTTTTCCCAACTTTCCCAAATTTTGAATTTATTATTGAAGAAAATTAGAGTAATTGGAAAAAAAATGTAATTTTGGGAGAAAATATATGAAATCATAAGAAAAATGTAAATTTTTGAGGGAAATGACTTTTGGAATTGATTGTTGAATTTTCAGAATGATAATAGAATTTTTAGAATGATTAATAGAATTTTCAGATGAAAAATATAATTTTTGGGTGATTATTGAATTTTTGAGAAAAATAATTAGATAAGTAATAAAAATAGGTGTATAATTAGAAATTTGGGGAAAAAGTGAGTTACTAGTAATTTTAACAATTCTAGAAAAAAATGTGAAATTTAGATATATATATA
>JAJIYU010013412.1:0-13900 GCA_030144865.1 Tinospora cordifolia
GTGTTTTTAATCGCCTCGGAGAGCTTTCGAGCCTCGGCGAATGTTTTCATTGTTTAACTGTTTTTAACTAAGGTGCACGACTGCATTATGAATTTAAATTGTGTTTACTGTCGTATTCATCTGCATAATGCTATTGTTCATGCATTCATGGCACATGTTTTAACTGTGGAATACTTGTTTTAAGTTTGAATTAGACTGCATTACTCACTGAGCCGCCGTGGACAATTAGACTCACTACTCTAACATTTCAGGTTCTTCAGCCGCAGATAAGGGCAAGGGAGTGGTCATTGCGTAGGACTGCCCTCTCTGATTCTTTTGGGTAGGATTTCTTATATTTTCCTTTTCTGTTACTATGTTTCGAGAGGTAGAACCATGTATAGGGGTGAGGATAGCCTGTATATAATGAATAGTTTCTCCCGTCGCTACATATGTGTAATGACCCGTTTTGAAAAAATTGAAGTTCTTATTGGTGTTCATATGTTAATTCTTCTACATTACTTATGATTACTCTGATAGTGTGTAATATAGGTAGTATGATTGAGGCTTAACGGTGTCTTGGCAAGCTCGGCTTGCGAGCGGGTTTGTTGGGATACTGTGCTGGTCGGTTCGCCCTTCATCCTAGGGAAGGGGTCCCGACATAAATTTACCAAAGAAAATTTTGGTAATTAGTGTATTGGAATAAAGGCTTTGCTTGGTTCTTAAGGTGCGTAGGAAATCTTACACACAGGTTACAATGAGCACGAAGATGATGTTGTTTTAATTTAAAATGAGAAAGACGTTTTGCAAACCACCAGAAAGAAAGACCAAAAAGCTCTTACTCTCATCCATCAAGCAGTTGATGATGAAACATTTGAGAAGATATCTGCAACAACCACCTCTAAATAAGCATGAGAGATTCTTGATCGTACCTTTAAAGGTATGGATAAAGTGAAGCGAGTTCGCCTTCAAAATCTAAGAGACGACTTTGAAGCCTTGCACATGAAAGAATTTGAATCATTTTCAAATTACAGTGCAAGAGTATTAGTCATTGTGAATTAAATGAAGAGGTATAGAGAAACAATGAATGGCATCATCGTGATTGAAAAGATCATTAGATTTTTGACCGAGAAGTTTAATCACATCATTGTAGCCATTGAAGAATCCAAAGACTTGGAAGTTATGACAGTTGATAAACTTATGGTTTCTTGCAAGCCCATGAAGAAAAAATGTTGAAGAAGAAGAAAGAGTCAGTGGAGCAGGTCTGGCAAACAAAACTATTATTAAAAGAAAGTGAAACTAATAGTGAGCAGAACCAAAAAGGAAAAAGGACGTGGATTTAAACATGGTTGGGGTCGAGGTTGCAGTCAAGGAAGAGGAAGAGGTGGAGGAAAGTTCTTCAACAAAGAAGACAACATAGATGTTCATAGCTCTTTAAGGGGATGTGAAAAATAAAATAATTACAAACAAAGACGGTATGATAACTCTCAAGTTCAATATTATAATTGTCAAAAATATGGTCATTAATCTTGGAAATGCCATAGCAAGACTGTTGAGGGAGAAGTTGAATTACACTTCAAATGATAGTGAAGCAGTGGAACTGACTTTACTTTTGGCACTTAAAGGAGATGCAGATGAACAAAACAGTACATGGTACTTGAACACTGGTGCAAGCAATTATATGTGCAACAATAGATTGATGTTCGTGAAATTTAATGACATGGTGACTGGCAACGTTACCTTGGTGATTCATCTAGAATTCTTGTTCGAGAGAAAGGTAACATTTTGATTCGATTAAATTCTGGAAAACATCAATTCATTTCTGATGTTTATTATGTGTCGAGTATGACTAGTAACATCTTAAGTTTAGGACAACTCTTAGAGAAAGGTTATAATGTTGCTATCAAAGATTATAGTCTTTCTTTAAGAGATCAATATGACAATTTAATTACTAAGGTTACTATGTCCAAAAATCGAATGTTCTTAGTGAATGTTCAAAATGATGTAGCTAAGTACTTGAAAACTTGCTATAGAGATTTATGTTAGATATGACACTTAAGACTTGCGCATTTAAACTTTGGCAGGCTTAAGTTGTTGGCCAAAAAACACCTGGTGAAAGGTTTAGCATTGTTTGATCATCCCAATCAATTGTATGAAGGGTGTTTATTTGGAAAACAATCGACAAAGAACTTTCCTAAAGAAAGTACAACAAGAACCCAAGAACCACTAAAGCTTATTCATACTGAGCTTTGTGGCCCGATCAAGCGAACTTCTTTTGGTAAGAATAATTATTTTGTATTATTTATTGATGATTATAGTCGCAAGACCTGGGTTTTTTTTTGTCACAGAAAAGTCACAAGCTTTCAAGAAATTCAAAGCACTTGTGGAGAAAGAAAGTGGTTACCATATTAAGTATTTGCAATCTAACATAGGAAGCGAATTTACATCAAATGCAGACGCCCTATGACGGCTCCGTACTCTCTTGAACAAAATGGTGTTGCTGAACGAAAGAACAAATTTATTCTTAACATGGCTAGAAACATGTTGAAAAGTAAGAACATGCCAAAAGAATTTTGGGCAGAAGCTGTTGAATGTGCAGTTTATTTATCGAATCGTTGTCCAGCAAAAAGTGTGTGGAACAAGACACCACAACAAGCATGGAGCAGACACAAGCCTAATTTGTCTCATTTGAGGGTATTTGGCAATATTACCTATGCCCATATACCTAATCAACATCGCTCCAAGCTTGATAATAAGAGTAAGAAGTACATTTTTATTGGCTATGATTTTAATTTGAAAGCGTACAAGCTCTACAACCCTAACACTAAAAAGGTCTTAATTAGCGGCGATGTTGATTTCGATGAAGAAGCATCATGGGACTAGGCCAGTGAAGATTTTGATTTTCTTCCATTTTATGAAGATGTAGAAGAAGAGGTTGTTCAAAGGGTATCAATCCACCACCAATTCCTACTCCTACACTTGGAGAGACATCACCAAAAGCAAGCTCTAGTGATAAACCATGGCGTATGAGATCTTTTCATGACATCTATGAAGAAACAGGTGAATTAACTCTTTGTTTTCTTCTTGTTGATTGCGAACCTATAGGTTTTGAAGAAGTAGTGCAAGACAGAAAATGGGTGCATGCTATGGATGAAGAAATTGAGGCCATAAAAAATGACACATAGGAACTTGCAAGTCTTCCTACAAGTCACAAAGCGATTGGTGTCAAATGGGTGTACAAGGTGAAAAAAATGCTAGCAATCAAGTTGATAGATACAAAGTTCAACTAGTGGCAAAAGGGTAAATTCAACAACATGGCATCGACTATGATAAAGTTTTTGCTCCTATTGTTCATTTGGAAACTATTTGACTTCTCATTTCTTTAGCTGCTCATAAGAAATGAAAGATTTTTTAAATGGATGTCAAATCTACTTTTTTGAATTTCTTGAAGAAGAGATTTATGTGCAACAACCTTTAATGTACGTTGTGAAAGGACATGAACATAAGGTCCTAAAGTTGAAGAAAGGTTTATATAGCTTGAAGCAAGCATCGAGAGCGTGGAGTACAAAAATTGATACATATTTTCAAAGGAATGGCTACATCAAATATCCTTTTAAACATGCACTTTATATCAAACAACTTAACAATGATGTTTTGTTTATTTGCTTATATGTGGATGACTTGATATTTATAGGTAACAATGTTAGCATGTTTGAAGATTTCAAACGGGCAATGACAAGTGAGTTCAAGATGACCAATTTAGGTGTCATGACATACTACCTTGACATTGAGATACAACAAATGGATGATGAAATTTTTATTTCTCAATTTGGACATTAGTAAATGTACTTTGCAAATTCAACATGAGTAATTGTAAACCTATTAATACTCCTGTTGAATATAGGTTGAAGTTATCAAAGCATTACTCAGAATCATATGTAGACTCAACCATGTTCAGAAACCTAGTTGGAAGTTTGCACTACGTGACTTGTATGAGACCGAACATTCTTTGTGTTGTTGGGCTTGTTAGTCGTTACACGAAAGCTCCTAACATGTCATATTTCAAAGCTGCCAAGTATATTCTATGATATCTCAAAGGTACATTAGATTATGGACTGTATTATTCATCTTCTAAACCTTTTAAGCTTGTGGGATATAGTAATAGTGATTGGTCCGGTGATTGGATGATCGAAAAAGTACAAGTGGCTTTGTTTTCTTTTTTTGGAGATAGTGCTTTCACATGGAGCTCCAAGAAGTAATCTATTGTGATGCTCTCAACATGTGAAGCATAGTATGTTGTTGCAACTTATGCTTGTCATGCAATTTAGCTTCAGAATTTGTTACAAACTCTTGGATTGGTGCAAACAGAGCCTACTAAGATTTTTCTTGATAATAAGTCTATTATCGCCTTATTGAAGAATCCAACCTATCATGATCGCACCAAGCATATTGATTTAAGGTATCATTTTATTCGAGATTGCATTTCAAAGGAGATGCAATTGAAATATGTGAAGTCTCAAGATCAAATTGTTAATATTTTCACCAAGCCCCTTTGGCTTGATACTTTTACAAAGTTACAGTCTCTACTTGGGGTGTCTACAAGGTGATCATGTTTAAAAGGGGAAGTTTGGTATAAACATGAATCACGTTTAAGAGGGGATGTTAGTATTTATACTAAAGATGATTCATGTATTATAATTTGGTACATGTTTCTACATTTATTTAGTTCATGTATTTATGTAGTTTATGTATATATATTAATTTATATACATGTACTAATATTTATTATGATTCATGTATAGATTTAGTTCATAGAATTCATATATATCATTAATGTTTGATGCTCGTTTGAGCACTATATAAACTCATGTAAGCACAACATTTGAAATTAATTTCAAGGAATAAAACATTCCAAGTTTTCTCATTTTTTCTCTTATTCCTCTTCAAATACTTTGTGTTCTTTCAACAATACCTTCCCAAAAATATAGAATGGAGGCAATACATTTGGTATTCACTTACGTCGTCCACATGTTTGGAGTCGGGCCGATTGTATCAAATGATGAAGGACAGGGGTAGTTGCACATATCAATCTCGTCGCAGTAGGTTTAGTTCCTTTCATGATTCTCTAAGCTCTTCTATAAATTTAAATCTACTTCTCCACTCATTTATAGATTATCTAATATCGTGAGTTGTCAAAGCCAGTACTGTTGATTAAATTGAGTTTCTTTTTATCAAACCTTGCAAATGATGAAGCTCCATCTTCTAACCATCTTTGTGGTATTCCTGGTGAGTGTTTCCTTTTCTTTTTTTTTTTTTTCCTTCATCTCATTCTTTCGCCATGCTATTGATCATTACTCATTGTTAGTATCACGTATTCACCCAAAAAAAAAAAAAAAAAACCAAAAAAAAAAACCAAAAAAAAAAAGCAAAAAAAAAAAAAAACAAAAAATTGGATTGAACAAATCTAAGATGTGTCATGTATCACAAGAACAACCAGTCTTCAAATCACTTCTAAGGTCATATAAGGTATGGCATTTCTGTCTGTGTTGCAGCTTGCAGGGGCAGTACGAAGCCATGCTGCACTTCCTTCTGAGCTTTATTGGGAAAAAACATTACCTAACACTCCCATGCCTAAAGCTCTTCGAGATCTTTTACAACCTTCAGGTCGCTCTCTCTCTCTCTCTCTCTCTCTCTCTCTCTCTCTCTCTCTCTCTCTCTCTCCGTGCAAATAATTTCATCAACAGTTTTAAAGTATTAGCTCTTTAAGTTACCCCTTAAAGTCTCTTGGTTAAGTAATAAAGTAGCTGTTGCTCTATTATTAATCAGTTTATTAATTATCTTGTCTTAACTAATCTGTTGGCTGGTGGTACAGTTCTATTTTGGGTTAAATTAAATATTAAATAATTTCAACGGCTCTAGATTTGCTTGGAATAAATATTAATGAAATAAATTCGACAGCTATATATGTTGTTTTTAAATATAAAGTAATTCCTACGCCTTCTTTTTCTGGTTTTTTTTTATCTCAATAAAAATTAAAGAGTAATATTTGGATATCCTGGTTAAAATGAGGTTTCTTATAAACGCTTCAGCACTATAATTGATTTTATTCCGAACATATTAGTTAACAATTCATTACGGCCACATTCAGTGGGATGAGATACATATCAAGAAATTATTGTGCACGAATGATTTTTTTTTATAATAATATAATTGTAACTTTTTAATATATTAAAAATGTAAATATAAATTTAATTATTGTAATTATATATTTTATGGAACTTTAACATGTACCAATATTAATGGTATGACCGCTAACATGAGAGTATACAATAAAAGATTCAAGGACTGTGAATACTTAAGGCCCCATCTGGTATAGAATTTGCGTACAGTTTTCTAGTTTTTGACGGTGAAAATTTTCCACATTTCAAAGATGTCAATCAATCAGGGCCGGTCCTAAGTTTTTGGGAGCTGAGGGCAAAATGATAATACGGAACCCAAAATTAAAAGTAAAATATTTTTTTTTTTGACAAAGCAAAAATAAAAATATTGAGAATCAACTTTGTAGAGTTAATTATTACTAACTAAAAATAGCATACTGCTAAACATTAAGAAAATCGACCAATTTTGATGGGAAGAAAAAAAATTTTGAAATTGAAAGGAAAAATATATTTTTTTTATTATTTTTAATTTCCTATATATATAAGGGGCTAGGCCATCACCTTTTAGGCCTCTACTTGGGGCCGGACTTGCAATCAATACATGAATTATTTGGCCAATCTTGCTGTTATTGGCACAGCCTCTTAATCCTGCACATAGCTCCAACAGGAGTTTATCATTGGTTATTTGCTGATAACTGTAGTGTTTGCTTTTTGTGGCATTGATAGGTTTTCAGTAGCATCTTTAAAAAAAAATAAAAAATTTCCATCAAAACTTGTTTGGCTATGTTATTTTTGAAAAAAAATATTTAGAATGCATCTTTACAATTCACAAAGAAAACAACAAAATATCTTTTATTGTTTTCTCATTATCTAAAAAGTACATTGAACTTTTAAAAAAGTATGTTTTGCAAGACTAGTTTTAAATGTTTAACCAACCAAGTTATTTGTTACCATTCTCTTTTTAGAAAATAACTACGTTTTTATGATGTACAAGAAAATCATGAAACGATTGTTTATCAGTAAGTTGCGTGTTTTATAAATTTGCAGCACTCGGAATTATTAAATACTTATATATGTATTTCTATTCATCCAATAATTCTAAGTATTTCAGTTACATGAAAAATATAATCACAACAATTATTTTAGCATTATCTGACAATATATAGCTCATTGAGCAATGCTAAAGAGTTGAAAAATTGAGCATCAATCTACTTATACATTATAATTTAATATGAATTCAACAATCAACATATTTTTCAAGAAAGCTTCAAATCTAGAACATTAATCTTTGAGCTTTGAACGCTTGTTTGGTGTGCCAACATCTCAATTAGGGCAAACATTTTTAGTTTTAAGTGGTCTTGTATTAATAATAATTTAAATGGATCTTAACTTTGTTTATATTATTAGTGTCTTCATATTCAATGTGGAATTATTATTATTTTTTATTAGTGCAACCTGAACACTGTATTGGGCAGCATTATCTTGTGATTACCGAGTTCTCTAGGTAGTTCCCTCCTGTCCGACATGAACACTAGAAATTTGTTTTATATTTATTGAGCATTGATGATATTAATTCCATGTCTGCATTCAATGTTGTTGAATATTTTGAAGATTTACTTACGTTTTATTACTGTTTCAAACGTATGATAATCTCGAAAACATCAAAATGAGATCAATGCAAATATGAAAAAAGATGTATAACATTACTGCAGTTCTATATTAATCCAAGGAACTTTTGTGGCAATGGCACAAAACCCTTTTACCATACCTCCATTATCTGCCTCCAAGCTAGTTATTTGATTCGACTGCTATTGCGATATTTTACAGATTTAGAAGAAGAGAAGAGTACTTATGTAAGTGTAGGAAAGGGAGGTGTTGGAATCGATACGAAGAAGCCTGGCAGATCAGGTACTACGGTTAACGTAGGAAAGGGAGGTGTGGCTGTAAACACCGGGAATCCAGGTCATGCCGGCACCAATGTGAATGTTGGACGCAAAGGAGTTGGAATGAACACTCAAGGTAAAACAAATGTCGTCATTGAAAAGGGAGGCGTTGATGTAAAGACAGGCCATAAAGGCAAGCCTGTCAATGTCGGCGTAGGTAATCAGGCATTCAATTACCATTATGCTGCCACTGAAGATCAGCTCCATGACAACCCTCAGGTTGCCCTCTTCTTCCTAGAAAAAGACCTAATAAAACCCAATGCAAAGATGAACTTACAGTTCACAAGAACTACAAGTGCAAGATCTACCTTTCTCCCACGCCAAGTTAGTGAAGCCATGCCTTTTTCCTCTCAAAGCCTACCTGAAATCCTAAACAAATTATCTGTTGAGCTTAGTTCAGAAGAAGCTCGGGCCATAATGAACACGATTAAAGAGTGTGAAGAACCTGAAATGGTGGGAGAAGATAAGTATTGTGCGACATCATTAGAGTCCATGATCGACTTCAGCACTTCAAAGTTAGGAACGAATGTTAGGGCCATGGCCACTCAGTCAGAGAACTCAAAGAAGCAAGAATACACTATTAAGACTGAGGAGGTGACACAACTGAATCATGGTGACGACGAGTCCGTGGTGTGTCATGGGCAGAACTATGCTTATGCTGTGTTCTATTGCCATTCAACTCGTGGCACAAGAGCTTATGAAGTTCCTTTGGTTGGTGCCGATGGAAGTGAAGCTAAGGCTGTTGCTGTTTGCCACACAGACACCTCTTCATGGAACCCTAAACACTTGGCCTTCCAAGTCCTGAAGGTGAAGCCTGGGACTGTTCCCATCTGCCACTTCCTACCAGAGGATCATATAGTTTGGGTCCCCAAACAAAAATCCGGTTATGGCTCTTTTTTCATGTAACTTATTGCTTTGCCACAAGTTTGCCGTCTTTAATTTCGTCATCACCTTTTGCATATAGGAGGGTGCATTATAGTATAGATAGATGCACTTAAAAATTGTGTCTTCAGTCACCTCTATATATATATATATATGTATGCGTTGAAGCTACTTATCTGGAGATTTGGTTGTGAACTTTTAAAAAATTATAATAAATAAGACATTTTCTGTTTTCTAATTGCTATTGTTTTGGTTCCATTATTTCCTAAAAAGGCTTACTTGAGTTATTAATTATGAACAATTTGTTTTTTTGAAAGATGTTAGCAACGAACATCAGTATCGGGGCCTCTGTACTAATCCCTTCAAGAATATATATACATACATACATACATACATATATATATATATATATATATATATATATATATATATATATTCATGACAGACAATATTCACTTTCCCTAATAGAGAAAAAAAAAGTCTACCAACACTTACAAATTTTCATATACATACGACACTTCTCCCTCCTGTCCCCTTCCAAGCATCCCTTCTAGGGCTAACCACAAGTCGGGTTGCCCCCAACCAACCTAAGCCACTACTTTCAGGTGGCATCATAGGTCTACTCAATACTAACCAAAATTTTGCATTGACCTAGAAAACCAAGCACTTAAGTGATGTGGGTCGGATTTTTTGGGTAGTTGGGTCAACTTGACCTATTTTTATTTAAATCATTTTTACCTATTATATAATAATATTTTTTTAGTTGAAACATTTTTATATTTAAACCATTTTTTGCATTTTTCGGCTAAAACATTTATTTATCCTGTTATATATATATCCTTAAATCTTTAAAGTTCATATTGTAGATAATGGATCAAATTGGTTTGAATTTGGATAACAATATAACAGAGGAATAAAAAGAAGAAAATTAATAAAAACCAGTTAAATCTTTTTCTCCAAATCAACTACAAAGTAAGCAGAGAGAGTGAGCTCTACTTTGGGAACAGGATAAACAAACTCACACACGCACAGAGAACTCTTATTTGAGGAGAGGATGATTTAAGACACAAAGAGAGAGAGAGAGAGAGAGAGAGAGAGAGAGAGAGAGAGAGAGAGAGAGAGAGAAGAAGAAGAAGAAGAAGAAGAAGAAGAAGAAGAAGATGATGATGATCATGATCAGGACGATGACGAACGTGGCACAGCCGCACTGCTACTCACGGTCTCATTCTTCACTTCTTCTTTATCGTGGCCCTGTTGGCTGGGGGAGGTAGTGGGATGAAGAGTATGGGCTTATTAGTGGGCCTAAATTGTAGCTTGGGAGTGGTAAATAGGGTCAAACTTGAGTCATATCCAAGCCCAACCTACTATACCATCCAGTGTGTCTCTGGCAACCCGATTCACCCATTGTTTTTTGGGTTCACAATATTCAAAAAATATTAGGGCAGACCCTTTCAAAGTGACAATATTCAATAAAATTTAGCCTTTCAGTGCTCTAAAGTTCTTCTAATACATGAAAAACTTTCAGAGATTGCCTCCTGAACTCAATTAGACTGTTGCACATAAGAATAAGTTAACTTTGTTGTTGGAAGCGATATATATGTTACTTCTCAAGGTAAACAATAAATTCACTGAATTATATCATATATTTCCATCTTTGTACATATGACAAAGTTAGGAAAATTCAAAAGCTTATTATTAATGTAAGATAAATGATTGTACATAACTTGAGATTGTATTTGACAAATAGGTGTTTACTTCTGTGCACCACCTATCTGGATTAAAAAAGGAGTCATTGTCGGTTACTAATTTGTTAACTTAAACATTCTAGAGATAACTGCAATTCTCAATTCTATAAAACATGTAGCATATCAGTTATCTTTACATGAAAAATAAATAAACTAATTAATTAAGATTGCAGAAGTGTGTTTAATGACTTGTAACATCAGTCCAAAAGGGCATTGGTACGACGGCGTGGCACAAGTAGCTTGATTTGAAAAAAGAAAAGGGGCTTTGACCTTTTTCTCGAGGAAAGTAAGTTAGCACTTGATTTAGGAATCTGTAGAAGGAATCAAGAATGTGCATCTTTGGCTGTTCTGACGAAAAAAGAAGCTACCTTTCTTCCTACATTATGGAGCAGTGGGCTTCACAGAAGAAATACCAACAGCTACTTGTGAATAAGGGCAGACACAAAAATCCAACAACTACGTGTGCCTGTCACCAGATCCATGATTCAGATCAGTTAAGAAACACATGCCAGAAAATCAATTTCATTTATGTTGTCCTGAGGATCTGAATAAGACAGGTAGTAGCCTTCCTCTTTTATTAGCCTAATCAACCAGCCCAACATGGTATAAATCTCAGTAGCTTGTTGGTGAGATTTGTCACTAGATACAAATACATGAACTTGAGTTATATATATATTGATATAACTTTAGTATATTATTAGTATACAATGAAAAAAAATTAAATATACTAAATATATATGTTGGTATAATGTTAGTATATATATAAATAAAATTAGGTGTACAAAACATATATATTAATATATAGAATGAAAAAATTAGGTATACAAGCAGAAGGGAGAGAGAAAACCACAAATTTTGTCTTCATTCAGAGCATGATATTCCTACAATTTCCAACTAAGAATAGAAATAAAAAATCTTTGGTGTTTTCTTAGAAAATAAAGGTTCATTCAGAATCTTCACTGAGCCCTAGCTTGGTTGATAGAGACAAAGCAGATCGAAATGCCTAGATTTGTAAACATCACCATCGCTTATCTTCAAAACCTCGATGAGCCAACACGTTTGATAACGCATAGATTAGTGAACATCCAAATTTTTTGATATTATCATTCATTCTTGTCACAAAGATTTCTCCCAGATGAACACCACCTTTGCTAAGATCTGTGAACGCCCAAATGTGAATGCCACTGCTGCTCATCTTCAAAGAAGATTTAAAGCTCCATCCGCTAGCTCCTACTGTCTCTGCATCTTCTTCTACTACTGATAAACTTTGAAGATCCAAAAACAACGAAGATCTGTGAAGATTTGAAGCTCCATCTACTAGTTGCTACTGATAAACGATGAAGATCCAGAAACGACGAAAACCGACTGCCATATTGCCGTAATTAAGTAACAAACATACAAATAATTATGTTATTAAATTAATTATTGTGATATTTTCGATAATTTCCTCAAAATAGAAAATAAATAACCTAATTGGGCCCACATAATGGGTTATTTAAGTAATATCAACATTGAGGAGGATCATTCTGTATATATTTGCCCGATGCCAAATTCTCATCTCCATATATGCATGAAGGCTCTCAACATTAAATGTGTTATTTACAAATTTATCAATATTTATTTTATTTTTTCTATCTTTAACAAAGGAAAATACTTCAACTTCACTTAATAAGACTTCATGATCAAAAAGTGGTTTGAGTAATTAATGCAAATATGGAGACAAAAAGGTGAAAAAGCAATGGGGTACTACAAATGCGAGACCAGAAAAAAAAACGAAAAAACGAAAAAAATGATAGATTTGTTATAAATAATTATCTCGAATACTTTTATAACCCCTACTATTTAGTATTTTGTAACCCCTTAATATTTAAGATTTTGTAACCCTTATGTCCAAATTAATGAATTATTTAAATATTGTAATTATGATTGATGTAATCCCTCATTTCTAAAATCTATATAAAGGGATGCTTACATTGTAAAGTTTGTACCAAGGTTGAAATTCAACCTATTATCAAGAGAATGAAAAACTCTCTCCATTTTCTATTTTTGCAAGTTTGTCTCCTAGTAGTTCCTTGATCTTCAAGTAGTTTTTCTTTTTATTTTATAACACGTTATCAGCACGATCACACTCTTGATGAAAATATCTTGAAGATAAAAAAAACAAGATCTTCAAAGGTAAAAGTTTGAAGGTGTGTTTTTAATTTGTGAGATTGATTTCTATATTATTATTTGAATGATGTATATATTTTGTATATATGTATGATTTAGTATAAATTATATATAATATCATTGACCAAGAAAGTATGCTCCGTAGTTGCGTTTTGTATGATCTTCTAAATCAGAAATCAAAAGTCAAAATGTGACAAATAAATATTGATTTGATATATAATCAATTACTTTTTTTTCTATTCTTGATTTTTTATAATACAAACAATACTACAAGTTTGAGTTGATAGTAGGTAAGCCTTGTCTCGAGTAACGTTAAACATTGAAAGGGAGATGGGTTATCTCGTTCTAAGAGGCCGATTATTTAAGAAGACTTTGTCACACCGCTCTTTCTTGGAGGTTGTCCTACCAACTCATACAAATAGTACATTTTGGAAAGAAAAATCAAGATGTGAACATTTGAAAATAAAATATTATTCTTGATGTTATTAACATTCATATATTATTTTTTTATTATAATTTTATTACAGTTATATATGTATGTCCATTTGTAAATTATATATGGATGTTAAAAGTATAGATGTTTAATATTATAAAATATGATAAATATACATCTATCTCATTAATATTATGAAAAAAATGATTCTTATAAATATAAGTATTAAACTGTAAATTTTGATGCATGAGCAAAATAAAAATTATCTTGATAAAAAAATATATTCTCGTCTAATTTGTATTACACATTCCTTAAAGTGAATGTTGATTTGTTAATAATTATTAATATGAACGTGAATATAATTGTTTGTCGGGACCCCTTCCCTAGGATGAAGGGCGAACCGACCGGCACAGTGTCCCAACAAACCCGCTCGCAAGCCGAGCTTGCCAAGAGACTGTTAAGCCTCAATCTTACTACCTACGCCACACACTATCAGAGTAATCATAAGTAATGCAGAAGAATTTAACATATGAACACCAATAAGAACTTCATATTTCCAAAACGGGTCATTACACATGTGTAGCAACGGGAGAG
>JAJIYU010013413.1:0-13938 GCA_030144865.1 Tinospora cordifolia
TTATATAACATTTTTTTCTGTTATTTACCATTATTTTTACCCTATATACATTTTTTTCTATCTTTATTAATTAATCCTCAAATCGCATAAACGTGAATTTAATATGTCCATTGACCTCCAAAAATCCTAATTTTAGTGTCATTAAGTTTAGAGTTTCATTCTGGACATTTTAGTACCCACCGACTAAAATTTCAGTATTAATGGATATACCCCCTATGTGTCGACCTCCAACTACCATATAATTTCCTATGGTCCATGAGGGTACAAATAATATATATATTTGCATTCTACTCGTAAATCTGAACACAATGATATATATATTGTATAATTTCATTCCTAGGGAAAATATACCTAATTTTGGGGTTGTGCATTAAATTAATGCATTTATTGAAACTATACTACAAAACTGAAATGTAACACCGGCCCGACCCGCCGTTTGGTTTAGTTTACCATCAAGAGAATGGTAGTCTTATCTAATGCTTAAAGATACGGGGGTTGGTGTGTTACAAAGGTGGTATTAGAGCCTAAGCTTTAGGTGCCTTGGGCGTAAAATAAAAAGTCAAGCCTAAACATATGTTGATTAGGCTAGAAATAGAAGGTCAAACATTAGTTGCTTGACAAGAATTAGAAACCCAAATTAGGGCTTCACATTGGATTGAATTAAAATTTTAGTGCCCTACCTTTTATTTTTAAAAATTGAAAAAAAATGTTTTAGAAAGTGTTTTCAAAAAGGAAAGATATATTTTGAAATATTTTGTTTAGATACAAAGACTACAAGTTGAGCTGATAGTGGGTAAGCCTTGTCCTGAATAAAGCTAAACATTGAAAGGGAGGCGGGTCATCCCGCCCTAAAAAGCACGGTTGCTAAGCGGACCTCAGTCTCGCCGCCCAATTTGGAAGTTGTCTCACCAACTTATATGAGTAGTCGGAGTTGAAGAACATTCGTATTTTCTATAAAAGAAAAATTAGAAGGTAGAAAATTAGGGCAAGAAAGTGAATAGAAGTCGAAAAAGATGTCAAATATGGTATCTTGACTATACAGAGGTTGTGAGTCAACTAGATTGAACCCTAGGTCCTACAAAAGACCCTAGGTAGAAACGTGGTGTAACCAAGGGTGGCACAATGGATCAAAACCATAAATTTTTAGGGCATAGGCTAGAGACGGAAACTTGTGTGAAAACAGAAAATTGTTTGATCAGGACACGAGACCAGGAAGCTTTTGTATCTTTCGGTTTCTATGTAGTATGGAAAACATAGGAATTCGAGGGTATGGAGGAAGCCTGGACTCGGAGAATGATGGACAATGTGTGATGAATGATTGGTAACTCTAGCAGAACTGGTTTCTTTATGCTCGCTGGTATGGGACAGTGGAGTATAGTGGGTTTGGAAACTTTAGTTATTGAGTAATTTGCAAAATTGTTTGAGTACGACTCTGTTCTGAGTGAAAGCCTAAGTAGAAGGGGTAGAGTGGTATGTGACACTTGAACCTGGAAGCTTAGGTGGAAGCTTGGAACCTTGTTGTGTTAGCTTGATTGTATGATTGTGTGATATACATGCTGTAATGTTTATTTACTTTGAGACCAAATCTTGTACCCATGCATGAAAAGAACCTAGAAGAAAAGCCTTTAGGCCACTAAACAAATTGAGAACCTAGAAACCAAATCTAGAGTCATGATAGTATGAATGATTGATGAAACAAACACTAACATTGAAAGGATGAACTGGGAGAAGTTCAAGGAGATCTTCTATGACAAGTTCTTCTTTGAGGCTACCCTAAGAAAGCTACAAGAAGACTCAAAACCCTTAGGCATACCAACTTTAGTCAAAAACATACTATTTACTAGAAATACCTAACAAAATGACATACAAGTGAATTTGCATAAATTTTGAGAACGAAATTCTTTTAAGGAGGGTAGGTTTTATATCTCAAAATTTTGTCAAATAATTAAAAATAAATAAGTTTAATGAAATTAAATAAAATAAATTAAGTGAATTAATTTCGAAGATTTTAAGAAATTTTTGGGTGCAAATTATGGGTTGGCAAATAAAAAATAATATGCTATGGAGATATAATAAAATAAGAATTTTAGTGCAAAAATCATACATATTTCGATATAGAAAAGATACCCAAAAAATAAAAAATAAAAAAATGAAATATTTGAAATATTAAGGTATAAAAATATATAAGAGAAATAAAAATAAGAAAACCTTATTAAAAACCTTATTATATACTAATTTTAAGAAAATTGGTTAATTCACATAGTAACATAAGAAATAGAAAGTTGACAAAAAATAGCAATAGACATAAAATAAAATAGGCAAATAAAGCCTTAATTTGATATTTAAATAAAAATGTCAAATAATTAGAATTAATTATAAAAAAAATGACATTTAAGTAGGTCTCTAAAAAAATAAAAATAAGTAAAAAAAATTTAAGGAATTACTTTCATTTATAAAAAAAAATTATTTAATACAAAATCTGGGCATAATTTTAATTTATAGCCTAATTGAAAAAATAAATAAAAATAATAGTGTAAAAATATAAGATAAAAATAAGAAATCTTATTTCAAGGTTTATTATATAAAGTTTATTAAATTTATCAGAGAAAGATTAGTAAGATTATTTAGTACATTTATTTAATAAATTAAACAATATTATTGAATGCAAGAAAATTAGTAAATTTATCAAATAATCAGTAAGTGTAATTCATGTATTAAAATATATTATGTGAAAACTTAGGCGTAATTTATTATTAGTCAAATTAATTAATAAAACCTGATTAGCAAGCTATATATTTATGGGTTACAAAAGTAAAAGTGAGAAATATTATTAATCAGTTATTTAAATAAATTATCTAATTAGCTAGTTGATTTGGATTAAATACATCACCAAAAAAAAAAGAAAATAGAAACAAAATATATAAAATTTACAATTTAATTGTACAATTGAAATAGAATAGAAATATAAATTGGAGATTGAAAAATTTTCAGAAAATTAGGATAATATAAATATTAAAAAATTTAGATACTGAAAATAAAAAAAAATCAAAATAAAAATATAGAAGTGTTAGCAAGTTTATATTGAAAAAGAAAATTAGCAATATATGGATTGAAAAAATTGGCAATTAAATATGTGTATAGATATGGTTTATATTAGTAAAATATAGTGAGCAAAAAAAAAATAAAACAAAACAAAATATGGGCACACTACCCGAAATATATATATATATATATATATATATATATATATATATATGGATTCCTTTAAAAAAATAATAAAATAAAAATAAAAATAATGTGGCACACTGAACAAAAAGAAAAGAAAAAATAAAAATAAAATAAAATAAAAATTTGTTGGCACACCGTTCGAAAAGAAAATCAAAATAAAAAAATCAAGAGAAAATTTATCTTGATCTTGATCAAGCCATAATAATAATAATAATAATAATAATAATAATAATAATAATAATAATAATAATAATAATAATAATAATAATAATAAACTCTAAATATTTGATCTTGCTAATTTATATGCAAGAGAAAATTAGAAAGTTGCCTTTGAAATTGCCACCCAAAATTACTAAATTTTACTCTCCTTGAACTCTATATAAAGGACCCTAGTGCTCTCATTCTTTTCATCCTAAATCAAGAGCATATTAGCCCCTCTTGACTCTCTCTGGCCTTCTTCTTAGCAATCCCCTCAGTTCTTGAGTAATCTTGAACTGTTCTTGAGTGATCTTGAGAGTTCTTGAGTGTTTAGAAGCTTGGAGTAACGGAACTTTGCTAGATTTCAAAAGTGTGTAGAAAAGATTTATTTTTAAGGTGGAAGTGATTTCTAACTTTTACTTCTTTATTTTAATTTGAACAAGTCTTGCACGTGTGATGATGTTTTGAAGTTGAATGATTGAGTATATGTTTTAAATATGCATGCTTTATTTATTTGATGTGCCATGAATATACATGTTATGCATGTTTAGAAATCAAGAATAATGATGCATGATATGCTTGAATTGTGCCATGAATAAATATTTGATGGTTCATGTTATGGACATGTTGCGTCGATGGTTTAATTCGATATTGTGTGTTTTATCACTAAGAAAAGATTAAATAATGATTCAATCCACGTATCAGCATGATGATGGACTGCATAGTGTCATCGTGTGTGTTCTACCCCCGATCCAGCTTGCCGGCTTACCTTTGATGATTTTGAACTGGGTTTCCAAGAGTGATCCCACTTTATAGATATTGGGTTTGAGTTTTCAAGAGTGATTCTCTCTCCCAATGATGTGGAACACAAAAATTAAACTCTTTTGGTCCGAATGTCAACCATAAACAAGAAATTTGTTTGAATCGCCTAATGTACAAAAGTTTTTTATACGCTTAGTTTGTTTGAATTGAAATAATGATTTAAGTGTTAGAAAGATCCACTGGGCTATGTGCTCACTTCTTTTATCTATTTTCAGGTAATTGAATTACATAAAAATCATAAATATTAGTTAGGTTTTTTTTATTTAAAAAGTTTTTAATTTCTATGTAAGTGCATGTTGCCCAAGTTTTGAATCTTCCGCTGTAATATTTTTCTTCAAGTTCAAATTATGTACTCAATTTTATTTAATTAATTAAGTTTATGAATTTTAATTATTTTTTATATTATTGTCTTATCAATTTCTTAAATTTAAATTATATACTGCCAAATAAAGTTAAGGCATGAAATAATTAAAATATAAAGTGATGTAAGTTGTGTACTTGTAAATGTAACACCAGCCTAACCCGCCATTTGGTTTAGTTTACCATCAAAAGAATGGTAGTCTTGTCCAATGCTTAAAGATACGGAGGTTAGAGTGGTACAAGCTTAGGAGAGCTTAAAATAAAGTTTAACAAATAAAATGGTTAAAAAATTAAAACCTAAGGTAAATGAAATTATATTTCTAGATATGGTTAACAATTAACTATATCCTAAAGTTTTAAATAAATATTGGCTTAGAAAAACTTACACTAAAGTTTTTAAACAAATAAAATGATTCATAAATTTAATAAAATAAAATAATAATAAATAAATAAATAAATTTCACGACCAAAGCAGAAGACTCTGGTTTGGCCGTGAATCTGGAAACTTGTAGAAGATTGGTTTGGGCGGCGAAAACTTCTGGATTTGAGGATTCGCGTGACTATGGTGCTGCAGTTGGGAGGAAATAAAGAAGAAGAAGAAAAACCAGAAATGAAGGCCGTAAAGAGGGACAAGAAACCAGCAACAGCTGGTTGTTCTCGTTGCTGTTAGACGAAGAAGAAGCTAAGAACGAAGAGGGGTGATGTGTGCTGGATTTCTAGGCATCAAATTGTGAGTAACAATCTATTGTGTGTGCTGCTGTGAATTACGAACAGAGGAGGAGAAGGAAAGACTGAAGTTGCTGGGTGCAAAGAAATGGAAACAACAATGGCTCTATTGCTACTGCTGCTATTGACTGTGAAAACTGAAGGTGAAGAAGATGGGTAGCTGGACATCGTTGCACGAGCAGGGGAAGGAGTGAAAGCACAGCAATGTTGCTGCTGCTGCTGTTGATGCTGTTGTTGCTACCGAACGAAGAAGAAACAACATAAAGAAGAGGAATAGAAAACAGGGGCTAGGAACTACTAGTCCGTGAAAAGGAAGAAGTTGTGTTGCTGCTGCTCTGGCTTGTTGTTGCACGAATAGAGGAAGGAAAGGGAAATAGAGGGTGGTGAAAATCGGTGTGGTTGGTTGTTGCAACAGCTGCCGAATGAAGATTGGAATCTGTTGGCAGTTGTGTAGTGTGACGAACAGAGGAGGTACGTGGTTTGAGCATGGAAACAGGAAAGAAGAAGAAGTCTGAAACAGGGAAGAAGAAGAAGACCGTGAATAATGAAGAAGAAGCTGCCAGGAAATCAGAACAGAGGAAATCACGGTCTGCTGCTCGTTTAGTCTGTGAAGAAGAAGAAAACCAGCTGTGTGTGTGGGCGTGTGTTGTGAATCTGGTGTGTGTGCGGCTGCCTTCTTTGCTGCTGTCCGTGATGAAGAGAAACAAATTTGGAGTTAGATCTGATTTTGGGTTTTCAAGTTCATGGATTGAACGAACAAGAAGAAGCACGGCTGGGTTTTGTTTTAGTTTTAATTTGATTTATGATTTTGGGTGCATTTCAAATAGAGAAAGAAGAGGAACGAAGAACAAATCAATTTTGATTGCTCTGTTCTAGATCGAGACGAGGAAAGTGAAGAGGAGAAAGAAGAAGATGGGGGTTGTGCAGCTGCTGCTGCTGTTGGTGTGTTGCAGTCGAATGAACAGAAAACCAGGTTTATGGGTGATTATCAAATTTGAATAATGCGTTGAATAAACAAGAGAAGCTGGTCGTGAATAGAGTTGAATGGAGTTGCAATAGATGGGTTTGTGATTTGGGTGCTAGTTTGGACGATCAAAGCAGGGGAGTTTGGATTGAACTACTGAACGTGATTGTGTGTGTGTCTTGGTGATGCAAAAATTTGGGCGTCGATGGATTTTGACCGTGATACACTGTTGACACGTTACCGTCAGACGACGCGAGATAAATTTCGAACTTTTAAGTTTAGATAATACAGAAAATTATTTAAAATAATTTTAGATATAAAAATTAAATGAAATTAGAAATTTAAAAATTTGAGTTAAATAAAAATTTAATAAATTAATTATGAAAACTAGTTTAAAAAATTTATTTAATAATTTAAATTAAATAAATATTATATGAGATTATTTATAAATTATTAAACATAAGGATTAATTAAATTAATAAAATTAAATTAATTAATCTTTTAAATTAGGATAAGTTACAATTTAATAATTTAAATTAGTTCAAAACATGAAAAATATTAAAGCTTAGGAGTTTAAAATCTTTTACAATAAAAATAAAAATCTTAGATCTGAGACTAAACTTAGAACATTTAGAAGTCTTATTTTGTTTATAATTAAATTAATTTTGATACTAATAAATTATTTAAATTGCGAAGATTTATTAGAAATCTAATTTTACGAAAAGACTTGTAAGTAAATTATTAAGTTTTAATTTCAAATTGAGAAAATTCGAGGAATTAGAAGTTACTTTAATTAGAATATATAAAATTCTAAAATTGAGCAATAATCCAAAATTTGTTGAAATTGATTTCGAGACTACATAATTATTTTAGAGATTATTTAAGTCTAAGAATAACTTGAATAAGATTAAATGTAAATTAGGAAATTAGTGAATCTCATTAACTATTGAATTATAAATTGTAGATTTTGAGTATCGAAGATTTTGAGGGAAAGCAAGGTTGCCCTGAAGAATGGCAAAATCAGGTGAGCGTGATTTCCTTACTCATATGTATTATATAGAGTTAAAATTCAAAGCATTTGTTTGAAGAGTTCTAGGTTATCAGAATCTTATTAGGAAGTTGATTGAAATTATTTGGTTTATTTGAATGATGTGTGATTCATGATGAACTATTTATATTCATGCGTAATCAGTTCATGATATGATTGAATATAAAAGCTTATCTTTAAATTTACTCGATTATAGCATGCATGACTAGGAAAATATGTATCTAGATCCTATTGTTTACTCATACACTTTATCATGTTCGTTTGTATGCATTGTTTGAATTATTTTTCTTGTGTATTATCTGATGCTTGATGTGCTTGAGAGTGTTTGTAAAACCTAAATAAGACGAAGATTTATTAAGAATCAACGTACTAGTGCGATTGTCGAGTAGCAAGGCAAATCGTAGGTAGTCCCAACCGGAGCTGCCTGTGACAGCTCGAAGTCCTTGGGAAACGTTACGAGCCGCTGTAAGTACTCTCTCTTGGACTATAATATTGAGATATGACTGATTTTAGATGGTACCTGAGGCCTCTATGATTACGATTAGATTGGATCACAGGGAATACCGATAGACATCTCAACCCTCTTCTAGTCTCAGACTTCAACCAAAAACTAAATCAATGTTTGAAATGCCTAATGTTTGAATGTGTTTGTAATGTTTTGGATTTGGTTTGTATAATGCATGTGATGTGTAGGAACGATCCACTGGGCTTTATAACTCACTCCCACTTCATTTTTCAGGTACATACGAACGTAGAGTATGATAGCTTACGTTGGGGAGGTTGTCTGGGATAGGAGACTTTAGTTGTTTTATCTTCAAACGACTTTTCTTGTTTAATAATTTTGGTTTTAATAATAATTTTTGAAGTTGTTCCGCTGCATTGTTCATGACTTATCTTGAGAAATCTGGTGAATGTGTTGAGGAATTATCTTGATCTTCTGTTTTGTATAGAATATCTATCTGGACTTTGACTTGAGAAGAAAAGTTTATGAGCTTAATTTTAAAAGAAAAAGATTTGGATAGAAAGAAAATTTTAGTAGCATTCCAATTTTTAACGAGCGACGATTTACACGTAGACAACACATAAACTGAGGTCCGTTGAAAATTGGGGTGTTACTTTGTTTGAATTATTTTATTTTATTTTAATCATTCGACAAAATTTTGGGGTACTACATAAAGTATTTTTGAGTCTCCTTGTTTAAATGCTACAATAACATTCCTTAAGCTCGAAGTCTTCGATGGTGGAAAGTATTTCATGAAAATTTTTTCAGCCACATTATTCCATGTACTAATTGATCTTGCTAGTAAAGATTTTAGCCATAACTTTGCCTTGTTCATAAATGAGAATTGTCGAGACCCCTTCCCTAGGGCAAAGAGCAAACCGACCAATATAGTAGCTTGCTAGAACACTGTTAAGCCTCATTTATAACACCATACACAATACCATCACAGTTTTTAAAAGAAATGCAGAAGTAACTAAAACATATAAATACAACAAAAACTAAAGCTCAACAAAAATAGGTTATGTATAGTCATTTAAAGTGTAGCAGTAGCAGTAATATCTAAATCAAGCTAATTACAATGTTTTTCTCATCCTTATACATCATTCCAACTCTCAAAGCTTTGAATGACGTGAAGAAACTTGCAAAATAAAAGAGAATGTGATGCTATGCAAGGACCATCCCTTTGCCCTTATTTACGGTAGAAGGACATGAAATGTTAGAGTAGTGAGCCCAATTTGTCCGTGGCTGGCTTAGTGAGTAATGTAGTCTAATTTATTATTTAAAATAAAAATTGCATAAAACAATGTTATGTATGTATGACAATAATATTATACAAGTGAATGCAACAGTTAATAAATTATCGATCCACAATGCAATCGTACACCTTTTATTTTAAAAATGGTTTTAATGGTGAAAACACTTGCAGAAGGTCTCCATAGCCTCCAAGGTAATAAGAAATCTTCTCAAGTAGGTTGCCAAATAGTTAGGCATATTCTCATACACTGTCCTAAGGATCGACATAACATATACCTCATGTATGGCAACTTCAAATCCTCAATAACTAGGCCAATCAAAAGACCGGTACAACATGTACCTCAAGTATGATGACTTTAGATCCTCAATGCCTCTAGTGCATCTAATGTAACACCCCAACCCCTACATTCTTTGAGCATTGTACATACCACCATTATTTTGACGGTGGACTTAACCAATTGGCGGGTTGGGGCATGTTACTTTACAAGTAACACACACTTGACTTTCTATTTTTCAATACCACATGCCTTTGAATAAATTCAATAGTACAAATTCACATTTAATAAAATCAAGGCAATTAAAGGTAAAGAAAAATTTAACTTCTTTATTAATAAAAGAAAATACATAACTTTGTAATATAAACTAGTAAATCATTGATCAATAATCATAAAATAGAAATACTAACTTTCAGTGGAAATCTTAATCAAAATTGGGCAACATGCCCTTACATTGAAAGAAGACTTTTAAGAAAATAGAAACTTGCTAAAACAAAAACTATCTAATTTCCATAGCCTTCATGATTTAATTTCCTGAAAAAAAAAATAAGAGAGGAAGGGGTGAGCACAAAGCTCAATGGATCCTTTTCAAACAACCATATTTTAAATTCAAAACAATGACACATTCATATTTCAAACACGTGCATACATTAGGCGTTTCAAGCATCCATTTGTTTAAAGTTGAGATTTTAGACCAAAAGGGTTTTTGAAGCCATTCATGTTCTTAACAAAGTACCTTCTTAGAGTGAAATATAGTTTTTTTAAGCCAATTTCATTGGACTTTTAGACTTCAAGAGACATTACCCACTAACCAAGTACTTTGGTCTTAAAACCATATGAACTAATCATATGAAAAGAACATCCATAACAACCCACATGTGTGCTCTGATGGTACGTGGTTATTATCACCATCATCTTTGTTAAATCACATATTCTAGAATCATAAAATAAATTTCAGAACATGATACTAAAATAAATAAATTCAGCATATAATCAAACTGAAAACTCAATCATGGAACACTCAAAATCATGCATCACATATTGAAATAAAACCTAAACATGATACTAGGTATGGCATGATTAATATGCATGCATAAATTCGAATATGAATCAAATCTAAACTGAAAATTATTTTAGAATGTTAGAACTGAAAATCTTTTGATTTTAAAACCATACACACAATGAACATGCTAGAACTTTGAATAAGAAAAAGGGATGTATTGTGTTGCTTTCTCCCCAAAGTTGAAGCAATGGTTCGCAAAGCTCAATCACCAAGAAAATCACCCAAAACCAATTCCCAAATCAATGAACTTCTCACAAACAAGAGGGAAAAGAAAGTGAGAAGGGAAGCCAAGAAGAGGGCTTAGAGAACAAGATGACAATTCAACTCTTGTTTCTTGGGATGAGATGAAATGTGAGCATGGGGGTGTTTATATAGAGTTCAAAAGGGTAGAGAATGACAAGTTTGGGGTGTCATCTTGTAGGAAACTTACCAATTCTTCAAAATTTCGTGCCCCCCAAACATAGGAGATTAGCAAGTAATTTTTTGGAAATTTTTGGGAATTTAGAAACTGATTTGTTTCAAAATTTTGAAGTATTTAATTGGATTATTTCGAATTTTTCTTTAATTTCTCGGTTTGATTTCGGAGCATTTAATCTAGCACATTGATAATCCTCGATCGCAGCATCAGATCGCGATCATCGTCTCAGCTCCTTATCGTTAGATATCCTCGATCACAGCATTCATCAAGGCGCCTCAATCGTGGACCGTTGGATGAGTCTCGAGCACAACACTGTTCGCGATCGAGATTAACGAACTCGATGTGGACCGTTGATCAACCTTGAGTGCAGTACTAAATTGCGATCAAGATTAACGAATTCGCTGTGGAACGTTGATCAACCTCGAGCGCAGTGTCATTTGCGATCAACCGATAACAAATCCAATTCAAGCCCTCTGATTGTCCTCGAGACACGCATATCGCGATTAACAAAACTCGTTCTGGTCGTCCGATCGTCCTTGATTATTTCTGTTCGTCTGATTTTCGTGATCCCGTGCGATCAAGCGTTGGTGCGGTTTGTCTTACAGCCGTTGGATTGCAAGATTGGATTCAAATTAACATTCAACAGCTGTTGGATGCGTTTCTAATTACCAAATTTGGTTTTTAAGGTTGCTATTATCCGAAAATTTCTAATTAGACACTTCCTAATTGATGAAAACTTGATTTTCTTGTATATTCCTTTCTATATATTTTATGGTCTTACTAATATTTTTCCTTTTCTAATTATTTAATATTGCATTTATTAGATATTTTTCTATTTCTTTAATATTTTAATGTCAATAATTAAATAATCTACATTTTCCATTTTCATGTATTTTTTATTTATTTCATATTTCATTTTCAGATATATAATTATAAATTAATATTTACATAATGTTTGATTTATTTTTAATAAATGTACGTATACTACATTTTTATTTAATTATATAAATTTTTCTATGTACATATTCCTATAATATGTAGTATTAACATTTATTATGCTAACATACACCTTATTCATACACATATTAACCTATATGCGTATCTATACTTTATTTTTATTTATTTCTTAAGAAACTTTATAAATTTCATAATTAATTCAATGAAATTGAAATTTTCATCTAATTATCAAATTAAGGTCTTATTTGCCTAATTTATATTATATCTCCAATATATTTTATTTTTCATGTACCAACCCACAATTTGTACCCAAAAATTTCTTAAAGTCTTTGAATCTAATTCACTTAACTTATTTTATTTATTTTAAATTATTTGGCAAAATTTTGGGGTATTACAACCTACCCTCCTTAAAAGAATTTCGTCCTCAAAATTTATACTCATTCACTTGGGCGTCGTTCTGTCAGGTGGTTTGGTTTTGACTAAGTTGGTACGCCCAAGGGCTTTGTTAGTTTAATAGGCTAACACATAAATAAAATGGTACACTCGAAGTTCTTAATGAAATAAACTTTATTAATTGGTACAAAGCCTTATTCCAACTCGAAATTCATAAATGCTAACATATAGCAATCTAAAGGTCTCCCTACTACTACTCATATTCAAAATCAGTTCATTTGCCCTAACGTTGGACTATGAGGGTTTCTACTGGGGATCTTGATCTTCTTGAGCTTCAACCTCCAACATTCTGGCTTGGTTCTTACCATAACCCTTATAATCTTGAGGCTAAGGAGCTTGGGTCGGTGTAGTCGAGTAGTTTCCTACCCAATGACCCTTCTATCTGCACACATAGCACAGTTCCTACTTCCTCGCCTGTTCTTTTAGTTCATCATCAATTTGGTGAGTTTGTTTCTTGCCTTCTTTTCCCGTCTTTTGATCATTTTGTGGTTTCTTGTTTTTATTCCTTACGGAGCATTTGAAGTGGATACCCTTTTTTATTGAATTAATCTCAACTGTCGTTCATTTGGGCATGGTTAGTTTTAAAGGTATGACTAGTTCATTAATTCCCATTCTTAGTTCATTCTGAACCTCAGGCCATGATTGTGGAGTCCTCATCACTTGCTCGACCGCCTATCGAGTGATTTATGTTATGATCTCTGGTGATAGGACGGAAGCTGCTGCCACCTCTGCCCTTTGGTTACTCTGATCAGGTGAATTTGTGTTTTCTTGGAATCCTTCCATTATCTACAAGCCAAAACCACTTTAGTATCCTATCATAGCAGTTTCAAATAGGACATTCATTTAGGGTAGTCACCCATCTTTTCTTATCTTCATGATACTAAGTGTTTTTTTCAGACTAGAGAAATGGTCATCTTTTCTACATCGTATGTTCTATCCGTTTTCTCAAGTTTTCATTTCGTTCGTATTATCATGACTCTAAATTCATGTCTCTAGGTTCTCGATTTGTTTAGTGGCCTAAAGGTTTTTCTTCTAGGTTCTTTTCATGCATGGGTACAGGATTTGGTCTTAAAACAAATAAACATTATGGCATGCATATGACACAATCACACAATCGCGCTAGCACAGCAAGGTCTCAAGCTTCCACCTTAGCTTTCAGGTTCAAGTGTCCCATACCACTGTACCCCTTCCACTTAGGCTTTCACTCAGAATAGAGCCGCACCCAAACAATTTTGCAAATATCTTGATAACTAAGGTTCCCGAGCCCACTATACTCCACCGTCCCATACTAGCGAGCATAGGAAAACCCATTCTGCCAGAGTTACCGATCATTCACCACACATGGTCCATCATTCTCCAAGTCCAGGCTTCCTCCATACCCTCGTATTCCTATGCATCCCATACTACATAGAAACCGAAAGATACAGAAGCTTCTCAGTCTCGTTTCCTGATCAAACAATTTTCTATTTTCACACAAGTTCTCGTCTCTAGCGTATGCCCTAGAGATTTATGTTTTTGATCCACTGTGCCACCCCTAGCTACACCATTTTCTACCTAAGGTCTTTTTCTGGACCTAGGGTTCAATCTGGTTGACTCACAACCTTTGTCTAGTCAAGATACCATATTTGGCATCTTTTTTGACTTCTATTCACTTTCTTGCCCTAATTTTT
>JAJIYU010013414.1:0-13917 GCA_030144865.1 Tinospora cordifolia
TATAAATTTTAGCATGTTTAAATTTCAATTTGAAGCATGTTTGATCATGTTTTAATTCAGATAGCATGTTTTTATATTTTTAATTCATGCATAATTATATAACATGCTTAGGGTTATTTTTGAGTTTTCTAACATGTTATTTGTGTTTCCCATGTTCTCTTGATTATTTAAATTCAAATATTAAATATTATGATCTTGTTTCATACTTATTTGAATTTAAATAGGAGAAAGTGAAGATAAGAACCACATACGATCATAGTAGTTTGAGCGATGCTATGGGTGTTCTATACCTATACTTAGTGTATATGAGTAACATCACTTAGTGTGGATATGTTTTAAAATACTTGGAATGAGGACGTGTAATCCTTATTTCTAATGAAATGTGACAAGATGAATTATCATTTCATCCTAGCATAGGAGTATTTTAATGAAGAACATCAAGGGATTAAAATCCCCGTTTGGTCAAATATACAATACTAATAAGATATTGTTTGAAACACTTAATGCTTGTAAGTGATTGAAATTGGATGTACTTTTGATTTGAATTAGTAACTTAGTTATTTAATTAATGATCCATTAGGCTATGTGTTCACCCTTTCCTTCTATTTTTTAGGAAATTTAATTACATGAAGACTATGAATTTTGGAAAGTCTACTTTTAAAAAGTTTATATTGTAAGGGCATATGTCCCAAAATTTGAATAAAGACTTTCGCTGAATTTTACTTTTAAATTTTAGAGTTATGTACTTTTTCTTTTGATTATATGAATTCAATAATGTATTTCTTTATTTTGAATAAATAAAGAGTTTAAAATTTTTCTTTATTCACTTATATTATCTTGTTGAATATTAAACTCAATGGAAGTGTACTTATGAGTGTTTCAATAAGTGTTGGAATAAAGGAATTGAGATACAAGTTGTGTACTTATAAATGTAACATAGGACCCAACCTACCCTATGGTTAAGGTTAAACCTATCTCTTGGAGGTTGGGGTGGTACAACAATTCATCTTGTCATATTCCCCATTGGAATAAAGATCTTATATCCACATTCCAAGCACTTTGGATTATACCCATCCACACACAATGATGAACCTCATATACACTAAGTATATGTAAAGAACAACCATAGCATCACTTAGATTACTATGACAGTACGTGGTTCGTAACTTCAAAGTCTTAATCTTAATTTTCCACATATTCATGAGTCAAAATCAAAATAATAAAATTAAGAATAAAACATTCAAAGAGCATGAAAACAATACATAGCACGATTCATAATTCAAATCAAACCTAAGCATGAAAACTAGGCATGACATGGTATCATGAATGCTTAAAACATGCATACATGATAATCTAAATTTAAATTACGATCAAACATGTTGAAAACTAAAAATAAACATGCTAAACTGAAAATAAAAGATGCATGAACATGTTAAAAACTCAAACTAATAAAGTAGAAGTATAAGAAATCTCATCCACCTTAGTTGCTTGTTTGAAGAAAATCTAACAAAGGTTTCCTTCTTTTATGCACTTCAAGAACCACCAACAAATTCAAGAATTTAAAAGAAATCTAAAATTTTAACTTCTCTCCAAAAACCACACAAGAACACAAGAGAGGGAAAGGTGTTGCCAAGAAGAGGGTTAGAACAAGCAAAGAGAGAAGTGTCAACTTGTTGCTTTGAGATGAAGTAGAAGTAAACACAATGGGGTTCATGTAGATTTTCAAGAGCATAATGTGATGACTTCAGCAGCTAGGGCAACACAAAAACATCTCAAAATCAGGGGGATGATTTGCATACGCAGCTATGGTTTGATGTTAAAGGATATGATGGTAATCTTCATGGTTGGTGCCAAGATAGTGTATTTTTAGGTTTAGGAAAATTTCTTGTTCTTATTTCTTTGGCTTATTCTTTGTGTCTAATGTCTAGGTTTCCCCTTGTGAGCATGAATTAAAGTTTAGAAACTTCTAATTAGGTTCCTTCACATGTGTACACACTCATACACACACATATGGGTCAGTTTTGGGGAGTATGGACTATGGTGCACATGATCGTTTGTGGGTGGTCATGCATTTATGGGTCCACAGGAATTTAATAAAAATTCATATCTCATTATATAATAAGAATTAAGGTTTTTAATATATATTTTTGTGTTCATAATAGACTAGTTATTTTTTTGACTAGGGTGATCTTCGTTTCATTTACTTTCCTAATGTGGACTCCCTTGAAGGGTACTAAGCAAACGAAATCCTAATTGTTGGCCAATTGTGGTATTTTTTTGATATGTTTTCTAGTTGATTAGTTCATGTCATTTCATGAAATTTCAGGTCATTCTAAGGTCCCAAGGGTCACTAAATAAAGATTTTGGACCTACGATGTTTGCCCCAGAAATGGACCCAATTTCATTTATCACCCAAATTTCATCCAATTGATATTGAATTTCTTATTTTATTAAGTACAAGATTTGCAGGGTATTATAACCTACCCTCCTTAGAAAAATCTCACCCTTGAAATTTGTACATCATTAAGGATTCTTAGTGAGTAGATGTGGATATTCTGTCTTCATTTCGCTTTACAGCTTCCAGTTAGCTCTTTGACTCTATGATGCCTCCACAATACTTTAACTAAGGGAATATCCTTATTTTCAAGCTTTGTACTTCGTGTTCAAGGATTCTAACAGTTGTTTCCTTGTAAGTAGCATCATCCCAAATGTTTATTTCCTTCTAGTGGATGATGTGAGACGGATCTAGCTCATACTTTCTCAACATAGATATGTGGAATACGTCATGAGCTGAAGTCATTTGATTGGGTAGGTCTAACTCATAAGCACCTTCCCCAATCCTTCTAAGTGTTCCAAACGGTCTGACAAATCTTGTTGATAACTTCTGTTTGAACCCGAATATCTTGATGCTCTTTTGAAGACTGATTCTTAGAAACACCTTGTCCCCCACTTGGAACTCTAGTGGTCTCCTTCTTTTGTCAACGTAGTTCTGTGATGACTCTGAGCTGAAATCAACCTCTTCTAGATTAGTTTAACTTGATTGTTCATTTCTTCCACGAAGCCTGGCCCAGTCAACACACGGTTTTCAAGCTCAGCCCAACAAGTTGGTGATCTACAGGCCTTCCATAAAGAACCTAATATGAATTTGTCTTAATACTTGTCTGATAACTATTGTTGTAGGCAAACTCTGCTAAGTGTAAGTGTTTGCTCCAGTTTCCTTTAAAGTCCATAACACATGATCTCAACATATCCTCCAAGGTCTAGATAACTCTCTTAGACTGTCCATCTATATGAGGGTGAAAAGTAGTACTCATGATGAGTTTAGTGCCCAATTCCTTTTGTAGACTCTGTTATAACTTAGAGGTGAAGCAAGAATCTCTATTAGATACAATCATCTTAGGCATACCATGAAGTCTTACTATTTCCTTCAAATACAGTTTTCTCAGCTTATTGACTTGGTATGTGGATCTGATTGGCAAGAAATGAACCACTTTGTTGAAACAATCCACAATCACCCAAACAATGCGCTCTCCTTTCTAGTTCTTGGGTAAACCACTTACGAAGTTCATAGCAATGTTATCCCACTTCCATTCAGGGATATAGAGTGGTTGTGTAACACCCCAACCCCCGTATCTTTAAGTAGTATACACTGCCACCGTTCTTTTGAAAGTGGATTTAACAAACAGCGGGTCGGGCCGGTGCTACATTACAAGCGACACACACTTGTTCTTTTCTTTTCAATATCTCATTCCTTTGTATAAAATTCAAGAATACAAAACTTTCAATAAAATCGAGGCAAATTAAAAGAGATAAAGAAATTCAAACTATTTTATTCATAATAGAAATTGAGAGTACTAAACTCTTAAAAAAACCTAATAATTACAATGGAAGTCTTCAAAATACTTTTCAGTAGGAAAGCATAACAACTATGGGCAACATGCCCTAAAATTTCAAAAAAAAAAAAATAATACTGTAGACACTTTCTAAGAACTATCAATAATCAACTGCTCCATGGGTTCATGTTCCTGAAAAGTAAGAAAGGAAGAGTGAGCACATAGCCCAGTGGATCCTTTTCGAACAACTATCTTTCATATTCAAACTCATAACACAATCATAATTCAAACACTTGCAATCATTAGGCGTTTCAAACAACAATTTGCTTTCATGTTTTGAATGTTTATATGTTAAACATATTGAAATTATTTTTGTTTATTTTTCTTGAATATAATTTATTTATGATTCATAACTATGAGATTTAATGAAAGATGTTGAGATTAAGAACCACATACTGTCACAGTGAACATGAGGGTCACTGTAGGTGTTGTTTACATGTAATTAGTTTACATGGATGATGTCCCAAAATACTTGGAATATAGGTTAGGCCCTAAGTCTAATGAAACTTGACATAAAAAAAATGTCTTTTCACTCAAGGGAGGTATTTTGATAAAGAACATGAAGGGCTTTGAAACCCTTTCAGTCAAATTTACAACTATAAACAAAAATGTTGTTTTGAAATGCCTAATGGTTTACAAGTGTTTGAATTTGAATGTGTTATTAATGGTAAATTAGTAATTTAGTGGTTTGAAAAAGATCCACTAGGCTATGTGTTCACCTTTTTTTCTCATATTTTTCATGAAATTGACTTATATGAAGACCATGAATATTAATAAAATTTTTTTTATTTAGAAAGTTTCCAATTTCTGTGTAAGGGCATGTTGCCCAAGTTTTGAATTTTTCACTAGAATAGTTTTTCTTTAAGATTGAGTTATGTACTCAACTTTATTCAATTAATAAAATTTATGAATTTATTTTATCTCTTGTATTATTGTCTTATTAAATTCCTAAATTTGAATTATGTACTCTTAAATTCTGTTAAGGCACGAAAAAAATTTGAGGCAAAAAGTCAAGTTGTGTACTTGTAAAGTAATATTAGCCCAGCCTGCCTTGTGCTAAAGTCCAAATTAAAAGTCTCGGGGGTTGGGGTGTTACAAATGTGGCATCAGAGCCTAGGCTTTAGGTGCTTTGGGCTAAACATAGAAAGTTAAGCCTAAACATGTGTTGATTAGGCTAGAAATAGAAAGTCAAACATTAGTTGTTTGACAAAAATTAGAAACTCAAATTAGGGTTTCACATTAGATTGAATTAAAATTTTAATGCCCTACCTTCTATTTTTGAAAATTGAAATATGTTTTACAAAATGTTTTTAAAAAGGAAGTATATGTTTTTAAAATGTTTCGTTTGGATACAAAGACTACAAGTTAAGTTGATAGTGGATAAATGTTGTCCTGAGTAAAACTAAACATTAAAATGGATGAGGGTTATTCTGCCCTAGAAATCGCAGTTTTCAAGTAGACTTCAGTTTTACCGCCCGATATGGAGGTTGTCCCACCAACTTGTATGAATAGTTTAAGTTGAAGAACACCTTTACTTTCTATAAAAAAAATTAGAAGGTAAAAAATTAGGGCAAGAAACTAATTAGAAGTTGAAAAAGATGCCAAAGGTGGTATCTAGACTAGATAGAGGTTATGAGTCAACTGATTGAACCGTAGGTCCAGAGAAAATACCCTAGGCAGAAACATGGTATAGCCATGGGTGGCACAGTGGATCAAAAGCATAAATCTTTAGAACATAGGCTAGAGACTAAAACTTGTGTGAAAACAAAAAATTAGTTGATTAGGACACGGGATTGCGAAGCTTCTATATCTTTCAGTTTCTGTGTAGTATGGGATGCATGGGAATTCGAGGTTATGGAGGAAGCCTGGACTCGGAGAATGCTGGACCATGTGTAGTGAATGATCAATAACTCTGGCAGAACAAGTTTTTCTATGTTCGCTGGTATGAGACGGTGGAGTATGGTGGGCTGAAAACCTTAGATATCGAGCAATTTGCAAAACGTTTTGGGTGCTACTCTGTTCTGGGTGAAAGCCTACTTGGAGAGGGTAGATAGGTATGGGACACTTGAACCTTGTAACACCCCAACCCCCGTATCTTTAAGCATTGGACACGGCCACCATTCTCTTAACGGTGGACTAAACCAAACGGCAGGCTGGGCCGGTGTTACTTTACAAGTGACGCACACTTAACTTTCTTTCTATTTTAATTATTTCATGTCTTGATTGTATTTAACAATACATAGCTTAATTTCAAAAATTTAGTAAGGCAATAATACAAAAAATAATTGAAATTCATAAACTCAATTAATTAAATAAAATTGGGTACATAATTTGATAAAAAAAAATTATTACAATGAAAGTCTTAAAACTTGGGCAACATGCCCTTACATAGAAATTAAAAACTTTCTAAATAAAAGAACCTAACTAATTTTCATGGTCTTCATGTAAATCAATTACCTAAAAAATAGAAGGAAGGGGTGAGCACATAGCCTAGTGGATCTTTCCAAACATCTAAATCATTATTTCTATTCAAATAAACCAAGCATATCAAACACTTTTGTACATTAGGCGATTCAAACAAATTTCTTGTTTAGTTGACGTTTTGACCGAAAGAGTTTAATCTCTGTGTTCCACATCGTGGAGAAAGAGATTGGCAAACAAAAACTTAAGCCCCAATATCTATGAAATGGGATCACTCTTGGAAACCCAATTCGAAATCGTCAATGGTAAACCGGCAAGCCGGGTCGGGGGGTGGAACACACATGATGACACTATGCAACTCTATCATCACGACGGTACGTGGATTGAATCATTATTTAATCTTTCCTTAGTGATAAAACACACAATATCGAATTAAACCATCGATGCAACATACAAAAACATGCATCATTAAATATTTATTCATGGCACAATTCATGTATAACATGCATCAATATTCTTAATTTCTAAACATGCATGACATGTATATTCATGGCACATCAAATAAGTAAGGCATGTATATTAAAACATACATTCAATCAATCATCTTCAAAACATCATCACACATGCAAGACTTATTCAAATTAAAATAAAAAAGTAGAAGTTAGAAGTCACTTCCACCTTAAAAATTTTTCTTCTATACACCTCTGAAATCCGGCAAAGTTTCGTTACTTCAACAGTTCCAAACACTCAAGAACACTCAAAAACACTCAAGAATAGTTCAAGATCACTCAAGAACTGAGGGGATTGCCGAGAAGAAGGCTTAGAGAACAAGATGACAATTCAACTTTTGTTTCTTGGGATGAGATGAATTGTAAGCATATGGGTGTTTATATAAAGTTCAAAAGGGTAGAGAATGGCAATTTTAGGGTGTCATCTTGTGGGAAACTTGCCAATTCTTCAAAATTTTGTGCCCCCAAGCATAGGAGATTAGCAACTAATTTTTTTTTGAAATATTTGGGAATTTAGAAACAAATTTTTGAATTTTTAGAGTATTTAATCGATTTTTTTTGGATTTTTTGGATAATATGTAACACCCCAATTTTTGGCCAGACCTCCGTTCACGTTTTACCTCATGTGTGGATCGTCTACCGTCGAAAATTGAGATGCTACTAATTGTTTTCCTGTTGTCAAAATCTTTTCTTTCAGAATTCAGTTCATAGCCTTTAATTTTCAAGTCGATGTCTATAAAGATATTCTGTGCAAGATAGAAAATCACAGTAATTTTATCGAATAAATCATAAGCGATGCAGCGGAATACTTTTTAAAACTATTCATTTAAACCAAAATCGTTAAACAAGTAAAGTCATTTAAAGATAAAATGACTAAGTTAAAACCAATGTAATTATATTAAAACAATTCAGTAACATACATAAAACTTAACCTTCAAGTCACCTATCCTAGACGCTTCCACGTGATGTGTCCAACCAAAGTGCGAGTCTTCTGACGTAGACGACTGTGTACTACGCCCAATTATTCTTAAAAAATAGAATGGGAGTGAGCTCGAAAGCTTAGTGGATCGATCCTACACATCACATGCATTATACAGACCCAATCTAAAACATTACAAACACTTTCAAACATTAGGCGTTCAAACATTTATTTGTTTCAGTCGAAATCTAAGACCGGAAGAGGGTTGAGATGCCTCTCAATATTCCCTGTGATCCAATCTAATCTCAGAGGGTTTCAATAACTATCTAAAATCAATCGACACTCACATCAAAGCCTAAGAGAGTGTACTTACTGTAGCATCGTATGTCTCCCAAAGACTTCGAGCTATCACAGTCAACTCCAGGTGGGATTACCTACGATCCGCCTTGTGGCTTGACGATCTCAAACGGTGACATATTGGAGATGCCACCTCGATCTGCTTTAGGCTCGTCAATCGTACCGGTATGTGGATTCTTAGTAAACCATCGTCTTATTTTAGTTTTACAAGCAATTACAATCACGCTAGGCATTACTCATATCATGGAAAATAATTCAAATAATGCAGGCTATTCACATGAGTAAGTAATTGAATCTAAATGCATGACTTCCCATTAATGCATGCTATAAATAAGCAAGGCACAGTTAAAATAAAAACATCACACCATCATCCAAGCACGCCAAACAAGTTCAATCGATTTTATAACACAATTCTAATAATCTTGGAACTATTCAACCAAATGCTTTGAATCTTAAATCCGTATAATACAAACGAGCAAGGAAGTCAAGCCCACCTGATTCTATCGTTCCTCAGGGCGACCTTGCCTTCCTCCGAATAATCTGACACTATCGCATTGTCAAATTTGAAATTTAGCAATGAATAAAATCTTCTCAGTTTGTACTTCATGTTCAATCTAGTCTATGGCATTCTCAAACTTAAGTAGTTTACAAATCAATTATAAGGTTTAAATATCAAATTTCGCAAATCATGAGTTGTTCCTACATTTTTGGAATTTCATATAATTAAGATAGAACAATTTTAGGTTTTTCAAATCTCCTAATTTGCCATTACTAGTTATGTTTATATCGTAGGAAAATAGTACTTCTTTTAACATTTACTTTAAAACTAAAATTATGGTCATCACATTTCAAGTTCCTACCATTCATTTCTTTCTAATTAGATTCATAATAAATTATCTTCAAGACTTAAATAATTTATTAACATCGTGATTAATTTAATTATGAACAAAATAAGACTTCTATTTATCCAGTCTTTAGCCTCATTCGCAATTAAGACTTCCAATCTTTTCCTATCAATAGAGTTTTGTTAAACTTAGTACTATTGTTAGTATCATTATTTTTATCTAATATCACTCCAAACAGTTTTCATTCATTGAATTTCCTAATTTAGATGTTTTACTACTTGAATAAGTATTTAATTTAATTACTAAAATTAAATACTTAAATGAATAAATGAAAGATCCATTAGTTAATTTTTGTTCCTCAACTCTTAATATTTTGTAATTCCTAATTCTAACTAATGCATCTTAATGTATATGAATTTCCTATACTATCTTATGGTATTATTCAATCTACATTAATAAGTCCATTACACTTTGATTACCAAATAAACATGCTTAAATTTCATAATCTAAAATCCATTAATTTTCTTACCTTCTAATTTGGTCACTCACCAGCTGATGAAGAAACTACTATTTTCCCCTTGTTTCACTCGTCTCCTTCACCCGTTTTCACGATTGACCAACATTATGGAATTCAAAAACAAACACACTAAGACACACCAATCTTCACAAAACCTCAGATTTCACGGTCCAAACCCAGCCACTCCATCTTTCCGATTTTTCTGTTCTTCTTGAATTTCTGCTAGCAGTCACTGATCAACATGCCAATCACAGAAATTTCGACTTCAAACTGCAACCAGGACCATGCTGCAGTTCAGACCAAGAATTCTTCCCTCAGTTTCGTTTCCAGCTCCTGTTCCTCTGTTTCCTGCCATCCCTCTCTGTTCTTCATCGGCTCGACGCACCAGACCGATAGCAACCAACACCTTCCTCTTCGTTCTTGTCCATTGGGCCACCATGGAAGCAACTCCCTTGTTCGTGCAGCAACGACCCCGACTCCAGTGACTAATTTGCTTCGTCATCATCCTTCCACCAGTCCACGGCACAACACCTTCCTTTCTTTGTTCCTCAGCCAGCAACGTGAGCAGCAGCAGCGTGCAGCATCAGCAGACATCATAAAACAGAGCATCATGGCTCTGGTTCTTCTTCTTCATTTGAGCAGCCACAGCTGCATAACCAGCCGAGCTGGTTTTCTTCTTCATTCTCCTGTTTGTTTGGCGATGATGGTGACGGCATGCAGCAACAGCAGCTTACGCTTTGTTTCAGATCCTACTTCAGCTTTCTTCTCTTTCTTCAACGCAGGCAGCTTCTTCATTTTCATTTCCCCTGTTTTGGGCTTCCTAGACGAGATACAATAATGTTCCGATGAATGGTTTGCTGCACCTTCTTCATTCCCCTTTCAATTCTGCTTCCCGTTCAGCGAAAAAAGTAACAGTAGTTGCAGCAGCTACAACCTGGAACTTCTTCATTCCTCTTCTTCTGATTCAGGTTGCAGCTGCAATAGTCCCTCTGCTGTTCTTTGTCCAGCGGTAGCCGCATCCGGCTAGCAATGATCTCTGGTTTCTCAATCACTCCCCCTCATCTTATTCTTCATTCCACGGCAGTAGTTTGGGTAGAAGCAACCACCATCGCCCAGAATTTTCCTCCATCGACTTCCTTCGTAAGCCAACAGCCACTGCCCCTGTTTCTTCTTCCTTCTTCTATTCGTGTCAATTCCAAAATTTGTTTTTTGTTTTCTTTGTCAATTGATATACCGATAACCTTATTAAATCTTTTAAGTATAATTATATATATATATATATATTTCCTATTTGCTTTATATATATATATACATATACTACTCATATTAATGTATGTACATACCTTATCATAAATATATATGTGTTACCATACTATTATTTTCCATTAATATGTTTACAAATCGACAAAATTTTCTAATACTACTTTTCCTCATTTATGTGTTATTTTATTTTATTTTCAATTTCTCATCTTCTTCCGAAATGATATTTCATTCTATGTTCACTCGCGACGTGGCGTGGTCGCAAAGTTTCAAGGTGTTACATAATAATATCGAATCCTCGGATTTGAACCGTTCGATTTTTCTTGTATCACGCATCAGATCACGGTTAAGATTTTTTGGGTCAGTTGTGGATCGTTGGATCGTTCTCGATCGCATCAATCGCAGATTATCTGATCTAGACCGATAGATTTCCTTAAATGCAGCACGATCATAAAGCATCTAAGATCTTCACCGTCGAATGAGCCTCGAGCACAGCATACGTTCGCGATCATCAAATAAGATCCGTCCAATTGTCCTCGAGCACAATACACAGATCTGGTTTGCGATTAACGAAACGCATCTGGGCCGTCGGATCGAGCGAACTTAATCTTGGACCGTTGATCAACCTCGAGCGCAGTGTCATTCGTGATTGACCGAAAACGAATCCAATCCGAGTCCTCCGATCATCCGTGAGACATGCATATCGCGATTAAAATTTTGTGCCTGTGATCTGGACCGTTCGATCTTCCTCGATTGCGGTGTGCGGTCCGATTCGCGATCGACGAAAATCTTTCTAGCTGTTTGATATTCCTTGAGTTACGCATGCAGATTTCTGGTCGTTCGATCTGGCTTATTCGGTGCTCTCATGCGTACATGCGGACTTGATCTGGGCCGTTAAATTGCAGATCATGAAGATTATTCAATCCTGGCCGTTGGATGTAGTTTCTATTATCAAAATGAACTCCTAAAGCTTCTATTATCCGAGTTTTGCTAATTATTAACCCAATTTCACTTTCCAATTTGTGTAAACATTGATTTTTGCGCAAATCATGCTATTTTAGGGACTTACTAATATTTTTCCCTTTCTAATTATTTAATATTGCATTTGTTAGAGATTTTTCTTTTTATTTAATGTCAATAATTAAATAATCTACATTTTCCATTTCCATATATTTTTATTTATTTCATATTTCATTTTCAGATAATAATTTATGTAATTATAAATTAATATTTACATATGTTTGATTTATTTTTTAATAAATGCACGTATACTACATTTTTATTTTATTATATAAATTTTTCTATGTAGAATTAACATTTATTATACTAACACACACCTTATTCATACACATATTAACCTATATCTGTATATATATATACTTTATTTCTTTTTTTTCTATTCTTTATTTCTTAAGGAACTCTTTTACTTGACACTTTCATTTAAATATCAAATTAAGGCTTCATTTGCCTATTTTATTTTCCATCTAAATATTTTATACTATTTTTTATTTCCTAACCCATAATTTGCACCCAAAGATGTCTTAAAATTTTCAAAATTATTTGACTTATTTCATTTAATTTCCTTAAACTTATTTATCTTTAATTATTTGACAAAATTTTGGGTTATTACAACCTACCCTCCTAAAAAGAATTTCGTCCTCGAAATTTTTACTCATTCACTTGGGCGTCGTTCTATCAGGTGGTTTGGTGTTTTCTTGGATTTCGTCCATTATCTACAAGCCTAAGCCACTTTAGTATCCTATAATAGCAGTTTCAAATAGGACATTCATTTAGGGTACTCACCCATCTTTTCTTATCTTCGGGATACTAAGTGTTTTTCTAGACTTGAGAAATGGTCATCTTTTCTAGATCGTATGTTGTATTCGCTTCCTCAAGTTTTCGCTCCGTTCGTGCTACCATGACTCTAGATTCATGTCTCTAGGTTCTCGATTTGTTTAGTGGCCTAGAGGTCTTTCTTCTAGGTTTTTTTCATGCATGGGTACAGGATTTAGTCTTAAAGCAAATAAACATTACAACATGCATATCACAGAATCACACAATCACGCTAGTACATCAAGGTTCCAAGCTTCCACCTAAGCTTTCAGGTTCAAGCGTCTCATACCACTGTACCCCTTCCACTTAGGCTTTCACTCAGAACAGAGCTGCACCCAAACAATTTCACAAATGTCTCGATAACTAAGGTTCCCGAGCCCACTATACTCCACCGTCCCAAACTAGCGAGTATAGAGAAACCCGTTCTGCCAGAGTTACCAATCATTCACCGCACATGGTCCATCATTCTCCAAGTCCAGCCTTCCTCCATACCCCCAAATTCCTATGCATCCCATACTACATAGAAACCAAAAGATACAGAAGCTTCCCGGTCTCGTGTCCTGATCAAACGATTTTCTATTTTCACACATGTTCTCGTCTCTAGCCTATGCCCTAAAGATTTATGCTTTTGATCCACTGTGCCACCCTTGGCTACACCATTTTCTACTTAAGGTCTTTTTTTGAACCTAGGGTTCAATCTGGTTGACTCACAACCTCTGTCTAGTCAAAATACCATATTTGGCATCTTTTCCGACTTCTATTCATTTTCTTGCCCTAATTTTTCACCTTCTAGTTTTCTTTTATAGAAAATAAGAGTATTCTTCAACTCTGACTACTCGTATAAGCTGGTGGGACAACCTCCAGATCGAGCGGCAAGACCGAAGTCTGCTTAGCAACCGTGATTTCAAGGGCGGGATAACCCACCTCCCTTTCAATGTTTAGCTTTACACGGGACAAGGCTTACCCAGTATAGCTTAACTTGTAGTCTTTGTATCCAAACAAAACATTTCAAAAACATATACTTTTGTTTTGAAAACACTTTCTAAAACATTTTTCAAGTTCAAAAATAGAAGGTAGGGCACTAAGTTTCAATCTAATTCAATGTGAAACCCTAATTTGAGTTTTTAATTCTTTGTCAAGCAACTAACATTTGAATTTCTATTTTCTAGCCTAATCAACACATTTTTGGCTTAACTTTCTATTTCTAGCCGAAGGCACCTAAAGCTTAGGCTCTAATACCACCTTTGGTATCAGAGTAACTTTTCAATTCTTGCCCAGTATATCTACTAACTGAGCTCTGATACCACCTTTGTAACACCCCAACCCCCGTATCTTTAAGCATTAGACACGACCACCATTCTCT
>JAJIYU010013415.1:0-13884 GCA_030144865.1 Tinospora cordifolia
CCTTATTAAATTCTTAAATTTAAGTTATGTTCTGTTAAATACAATCAAGGCATGAAATAATTGAAATAGAAAGAAAGTCAAGTGTGTGTCACTTGTAAAGTAACACCGGCCTGGCCCACCGTTTGGTTTAGTCCACCGTCAAGAGAATGGTGGTCGTGTCCAATGCTTAAAGATACAGGGGTTGGGGTGTTACAGAGCATGAGGCAAGTTTCTATTTTTTGATTTTTCTTGGTGAAGGAATCTTTCTACATCTCTTTAAATCAACCACTCTCATTAAACTTCTATCTTGGGTTTATCACATGTGTGCCCACACACACACTTATGAAACATTTTATACGTAACCTTAGTATACATGATCATTTATCTTGGCATATGGAATCATTCTTCAAGGTTTCTATAGGTGTGGGCACACTTGATCATTTACATGGCACATGGGTTATTCTTCATAGTTTCAAATAATGGACACGTCCCATGGAGCTTAGGGTAGGGTAGGATGCACATGATCATGGTGTTCCACCCATGTGACTTGCACATGTTGAGGGTGGTCATAACTTCATGGGTTCACAAAAATCAAATAACAATTAATATCTCATTATTTACATGAAAATATTATTTATATCCTATAGTTTTGGAATCACATGAACCTAATGCACATTTTAAGTCATGGTTTGGCCCAAGGTGATTTTCCTTCAAAAACTTTCCTTATTTAATACCCAATGAAGTTACTAGGCAAATGAAAATTCAAGTCTTGTTCAATTGTTCTAATTTTTGAATATGTCATTCATTTTGTTAGTTCATGTCATTTCATTTCGTTTTGAGTCATTTCGATCCCCAGAAGTACCTTAAATGACAATTCTTTCTAACTTGGACTCCCTAAAAGGCATTTGGCAAATGAAAACCTTAACCTCGACCAATTGTTCTAATTTTTGGATATGTCATTCATTTGGTAGTTCATGTTATTCTGTTTCGTTTTGGGTCATTTCAATCCCTAAATGACAATTCTTTCTAATTTGGACCCCCTGAAGGGCGTTTAGCAAATAAAAACCTTAACCTTGACCAAATGTTCTAATTTTTTTATATGTTGTCCCCTTAGTTGGTTCATGTCACATTATTTCATTTCAAATTGTTTTGGGTCCCTAAGGGGCACCAAATGAGAGTTTCAAAAACCTTCTAAATTTAGCCTCAAAATGATGTCAGTTTCATTTTGCACCCAAATTTCACTGAATAAATGATAATTTTCATTTAATTAAGTATAGAGGATTTAGGGTATTACAGTAAATTAGGATAACTCTATGTGAAAGAAATAATAAGGTTACTTGGTGTGCCTAAGACCATAGTGTTAAATAGAGACTCTTGATTCATATAACAGTTCTGGTAGAGTCTACAAAAGGAGTTGGTCACCAAACTCACCATGAACATTGCTTTCCATCTACAAACTGATGGTCAATCAAAGAGAGTCATTCAGACACTAAAAGACATGTTGAGGTCTTGCATCCTTGATTTCAAGGAGCAACTGGAGCAAGCACCTACATGTAATAACCCAAGTGTACTACGTAATGATATTGTCCCCACCTTAGCCACCACTGACTGAGTGTAGGATTTTGTTCTTGGCAAGACTCGAACCTGAGTCTCCCAAAAGCACTCGGCATTAGTAAGGCTCGCAATTGCTCATTTAGCTTAGGCATCGCTCTCGTGTCAGACTGATGTGGGATATTACAATCTACCCCCCTTGGAGCAATCCTATTCTCAGAACTCACACCGTGGTCACACCTAGAGCCACTCTAATACCATTTGTAAACCCAAGCTCACTACAAACCGATATTGTCCCCACCTTAGCCACCACTGATTGGGTGTAGGGTTTTGTTCTTGGCCAAACTCGAACCTAAGTCTTCCAAAAGTGTTCGGTACTAGTAAGGCTCGTAATTGCTCATTTAACCCAGGCATCGCTAGTGTCGAATCGATATGGGATATTATACTACACCTAGCGGAGTTTGCCTATAACAATAGTTATTAGGCAAGCATAAAGATGTCTCCATATGAAGCTGTTTATGGGAGGCCCTATAGATCACCAGCTTGTAGGGTAGAACTTGAAGACCATGTGCTTACAGCCAAATTTGGTGGAAGAGATGAGTAATCAAGTCAAGCAAATCCGAAAGGGATTGGCCATACCACAAAGTAGGCAAAAGAGTTATGTCGATAAAAGGAGAAAACTGCTTGAATTTCAAACAGGTGATAAAGTGTTTTTGAGGATAAGCCCTCAAAAAGGGATCAAGAGGTTCAGATATAAAGGATAGTTATCACCTAAATTTATCGGTCTATTCAAAATACTTAGAAGAATCAGAGAATGTGCTTACAAGTTAGACCTACCAAATAGAATTTCATCAATTCACAATGTGTTTCATTTGTCTATGCTAAGAAACTATGAACGAGACCCTTCTCACATAATCCACTAGAAGGAGGTAGACATCCAAGATGATGCCACATACAAGGAAGCGCAACTAGAATCCCAGACCGCAAAATACAAAGGTTGAGAGCAAAGGACATTTCCCTAGTCAAGTTTCTTTGGAGGCATCATAAAGTAGAAGAGGCAACTTGGGAAGTAGAAAGTGAGATAAAGATTAAATAACCAAACCTCTTCACTAGAAACACAGACCAGGTGACACCAAAACTAAGGGGTGCAAATTTTGAGGATAAAATTTCTTTTAAGGGGATAGGTTGTAATACCCCAAGAATTGTATAAAAATTTGACAAAAAAATCTAATAAAATAAGTTGAGTAAAATAACCCTTGGAAAATCCATGAAATTGTAGTAGAAATGATGTATAATTCGATGTACGAAAGGATTGGCAAATCAGAATGAATCACAAAATAAAACATAGAAATTTTCTAATGATTACCATAGTAATAGAAGACTTGAGACCATGTTTAGACTTACCTAGGGTTCTATTCTCGCATATTAGAGGCTTTCTATGATGAAGGACCATTAGATTATGATCTAATAATGTTAGAAACACATAAATAACCTATTAGTCTTGATTTTCAAGGTTGAAGGATCAAAGAACTTGGACTATCCGACTCAAAGTGATTGAGTGATCAAGGTGGAAGTGATTTTCAAGTTTTACTTTATTATTTTGATGTTAATAAGATTTGAATGTGTATTATGCTTGGAATATCCATGCTCTACCATTGTACATGCCATGTAGAACATGCGTGCTTAGGCTTACATGAATAAAGATGCATGATATGTGGTGATATGGTCCATGTTATGATGTTACCATGCTTAGTCCATATACTTATGCATGATTGTCATGTCTTATACTTAACAAAAGATTAATAAAGATTATAAACATGTACCGGCTTAGTGTCCACGGGCATTATTGTGGGTGTTCTTAAGAACAGAATGATGGAGTCATCCCTAGTTTAATAGAATGGAACAAAAAGGTAAGACCCTAGTTCTTGACTAACGAGTAAGACCCTCAACCCATTAGAAACTAGCATAAGCATTATCTTTCCTCTCCTTTGATATGAAAGAACACTTAGGTTGACCCCTTTTGGTCTTAACTATAATAGTTGAATAATAAAATGTTTGAATCATGTAATATTTGAAAGTGTTTGACATATATATCTTATTTGTTGAAATAATGACTTAAATATTTGGGATGATCCACTAGGCTATTGAGCTCACCCCTTCTTTTCTAATAGTTTAGGAAATTCATAAATCAGAGGTTGCTTAGATGTTGCTTAGACTAATTCCTTAGAGACTTTATTTAATTGTAGGGCATGTTAGCCCAATTTACTCTACTTAAAGTTTTGAAGTTATTTTGACTATAATAAACACAAAGGTTATATCCCTTTTGAATTTGAATTGATTAATGATATTAAATTGTTTTATCTAAATGTCTCTCAAAGTTCTATCTTTATCAAATATGTGTATGATTTAACATTACTCAAAAAGTCTCATAGAGTTGGGACTCAAAAAGAAATAAAGAAAAGAGATCAAGTAACACCGGCCCACCTCTCGACTAAGTGGTGTGGTCTGTGTGGAGGAATTCACGGGAGGCGAAGTGTTACATAAGCTAAAACCACAGATACTAAGACCCATCCATCGCAACTATATTACATATGGCCACGTGGTTACAATAAAGATGATGGTTAAGTTCACACAATAGCTTATGGTAGTCATGGTATCATAGATGCCAACATAGACAATCGATACACCTCAGAGGGCCACCAAGGTGCCACAACCAGCTCTGGTTGCACCTTGGCTAGATCTGGCCACAACACCACTAGATGGTGCTTCACCACCTACAATCATCGCAGATAGGAAGTTTGAGTCCTAGATAGTGATATTTTAGCCCATGAGGTTGCTCAATTTTAAGGGCAAGATCCAGAGTCAGTTTGTCTATATAGAGGTGCACAAGTGGTTTAGAGAGGCTTGAAAGAACCTAGATATGCTAAGGGTTGCAAGGACATAAAGAGTGGTTATGACCCCACATTTTTTGATAGATGCTACGAAGAATTGGTGCAATACTATTTGATGAGATCCCATGGTGGATATAGATAAGTTGGAGTGGGCAGAATTTGAGGACAAATTTTGTACGAATTACTTTTCAGGTCCAACAAGGAAGTAGATAGAGAACAAGTTCATGGAACTCATTTAGGGGAACATGACCTATAATACCCAAAAAAATTGACAAAAAAACTCTAAAACAAATATTGATTATACAAACGTTAAAATAATTTCCACAAAAAGAAATAAACAAACAAATAATAAATAAATACAAAAAAATTAAGGTTGAAAAGTCTTGAGCAACATAAATAAGAAAATTTAAGCTTAAGGACTCAAAAAATTAAAATTAAACACTCTAGAGAAAGAATGACCTATCAGCTTAGTTGGTTAGAATAATGTGTTATAACAGGAAAGTATTCGTGTAACACCCCAATTCTTAATCCTTTCATTTCGGTTGCATCGTCGTACACGGAGAAACACGCCTGTTCAACATTAATTACCACACACATGTCACTATCGAGAACTAGGACGTTATTATCACAAATTCAAAACTCATTAATAGCCTTCTAGACATACCAGATCTCATGCAAATCACTTAATAATCTCTTGGACATACCAAGAGATATCTCATGTAATAATAAGAAGATAATTAAACAATTTAATTGTCAAACTTCAAAATTTAAACTATACAATGTTTGAAATGAAACCTCTACATAAAATCGTTAAATCATGGCCTAATGTACCTGAAATCTAAACCATAAAGAGAAGCAGCAATGAATTTAATCTGAAGGACCATATGTCCAGTCTAAACCAAATACTAAAAATCGAAATCACATGATAACCTCCACGTCGAGGTTTGCAACTAACTACATGGTACTCAGTAATGCTATCAATCCACATCACCTCAAGGGTTACCTAAAATGGAAAGGTGAGGTGAGCTCAAGAGCCTAGTGAATCATGCACAGTACATCAATAGCATTATTTAAATCAAACACAGAACATGCACCCACTCCTAGTACATTAAACGTTTCAAACATTAGATTGTTTAACAATCATTAATTAGACCAAAAGGCTTAATCCCGATGTTCTCTCATCGTCATCATATCAAACGGAAAGAAGGAAAGTGCAATGTATGTCAAATTCTAATGGGATATAGGAACACACCCATCACCCAACCAAACAACGAAAGACACACCCATTTCTTTTAAGTGTAAAATAATTCATCATATATCTAAAATAGAAATTTAACATGTGAACATAGCAATCATCATAGGCATGTTATAGCATATCATCATACATGATGCAACATGGATAATGAATGTTCTAAGCATAGTTTATTCTATGAACGACATATTTAATTCAAAATAAATCATATATGTCAAACAAGAACATGTGTGAAACCTTAATGAATCAAAAAAATAAATTAAAAGTTAAAAATCATTTCCACCTCAAATAGCTTTACTCCTTTTGATCTAAGCTCCTCTCTTTAACCTTCAACACAAACCTAGCACAAAATTTGCGCAAAACCTCGTTCCTCCATCTTCCAACTACTCTACTTGTTGGTTAGAATAGCTAAAGAAAAAGAGAAATGCGAAGAGGAAGGCAAAGAGAGCAACAAGGGACTTATCCAGTTTTTGCTGGGATGAAGAGAATGGGGAGAGGTGTAGGGTTTATATAGAGTTCTAATGGGCAACAATAAGCAAGTTTGGGGTATTTCCAATTGAAAACCTTCTAAAACCCCACTTTGGCACACAAGAATTAGTAAGTAGGGTTTTGGGGACTTTCTAAAGTGTTTTGGCAACCTTTTTCATGTAACTTTTCAAAAAATACGAAATGTTACCACCGTAACCCCTTTCATTACTATAGTAATGGGTTGGGTTATATATTTATCGATAACTTTGATGCATTATCGCAGTAATAAAATTGGTTACCACGGTAGTCATCCACAAAAACCCATTTTTTTGGTTTTTTGGTGATTTTTGGTGATTTTCCCCCTTTTTTCTATTTCTCATTTGGGTTACCTTTTTTTATATTGAAATATACATTAAATTTGCACCAAAATTTCCACAAAATTCTCAAGAATCAATACTGCTCAATTTACTTGATTTAATCAAATTTTTGTACAAATTTTTAGGGTATTACAAATTCATCCACCACTTCAACAATGTAGGGATTTATGACATCCACCCTCTTGCATTTATGTAAGTCACTTGGGAATTCCATAGACTTATAGAGGTTGAAGACCACTTGCTCTTCATTCACTCTCAAAGTAAGCTCTCCTTTATGTACATCAATAAGTACATGACTTATAGCTAGGAAGGGTCTCCTAAGAATCAATGGCATCTCCCCATCTTCTTCCATATCTAGAATAACAAAATTGACAGGGAAGATAAACTTATCAACCTTTACTAACACATCTTCAATGATGCCTCATGGATAAGTAATAGATCTGTCAGCCAGCTGAAGAGTAATGGTGGTAGCTAGGCTTTGTCTCTGACATCCCCAATCTTTTGCATACTGACATGGGCATAAGGTTTATATTTTGTAATACCATAAAAACTTTGTATTCAATTAAGTGAAATTCAAGATCAATTCAGTGAAATTCAGTGCAAAATGAAACCGAGCTCATTTTGGGGCTAAATTTGGCAGGTTTCCAAAAGTCTCATTTGGTGACCTTTAGGGACCCAAAACAACCTGAAACAATGTAAGGTGATATGAACCAACTAATTGGATAACATATTCAAAACTTAGAATAATTGATCAAAATTAGGGTTTTTATTTGCCAAACACCTTTCAAGGGTCCAAATTAGAAAGAATTGGCATTTAAGGTACTTCGGGTAATCGAAATAACCCAAAATGAAATGGAATGACATGAAATAACAAAATAAACAACATATCCAAAAATCAGGACAACTGGCCAAGATTTGGATTTTCATTTCATAGTGCCTTCAGTGGGTTCTAAATAAGAAAAGTAAATGAAAAACCAATTTAGTCAAATCATATATTCAAATTTGTAATTTTTTCATGTGATTCCAAAACTATAGGTTACAAATCATAATTCCTTATAAATAAGAAGATATTAATTTTTATTTAATTTTTGTTAGCCCATGAAGTCATGGCCACCTGCAAGTCACATGGGTGGAACACCATGATCATGTATACCCTCACCCTACCTAAAGCTCTATGGGATGTTTTCTTTATTTGAATCTTTGTAAAATGATCTTATGTCCCATACAAATGATTTAGTACACCCACATTAGTAAACGTTTTATATGGTCTAAAAACCATGAGACATGATTCCATATATACCCCACTTGATTGTGTACACCCACACCCCCTTAAGCCAAAATCGGCCCAACCATATACATGTGTGTGTGCACAAATGTGAGCAACCCTATTTAGATAGTTTCTTGAAACCAAGATGAGCATTTTTTACTATTATATGGTGTCCCCTCAAATCTGATAGTGTACGCCCATGCTTGATGTCCAAGAAATAAGATAATAGGAAAGTATTCCTTATGTGTTTATATGATGAGCAAGCAAGGAAACCAAAAAGGAAAGTTGCCATGAGTACATATGGGATGTTCCATTTGAATTAAAATATGATTTAAACCTATTTTGTGTTCACAAATAGTTAGGAAATAAGATTGTACTCATATCTTTTGAATTAGAAAGTCATAGTGGTCTCACTTGCCAACCATGAGCACACTTGCCCACTTTATGCAAAACCATCCCCTCTTGTTTGGAAACTTGTTGTGAGCTGCCCAAGCTATCCAAAATTGACCAAGAAGTCCCTCTAGTGCTCTTGAACATCTATATAAACCCCCTCATTCTCTCATTCTTCTCATCTCAAAGCAAAGAGTTGACACTTCCCTCTTTGCTTGTTCTAAGCCCTCTTCTTGGCATCTCTTCTTACTTCTGTTGTGTTCACAAGTGAGAAGCTTTAATTTCAGTCTTCTAGTGAGTTGTTTTGAGTGTTTTTGTTGGTGGTTGAAAGTTCTTGAAGTTCTCAAAGTGGTAGATAAGGAGAACCTCTGCTGGATTCAACAAGAAACTTGGATTGAGATGGAGGAAATTTCTAAAACACTAAATTCTTATTTTTGAATTCCTAGCATGCTCATGCATGTTTAGTTTAGATTTTAGCATGTTTAATATCAGTTATTAGAATCTTTAATCATGTTTTATTTTCAGTTTAGTATGTTTTTATGTTTTAATCACTCATGAGAGCATGTCATGTTTAGAATCCATGTTTAGGATTTATTTTAAAGTTTCAAGCATGCCATATAATGTTTCCATGCTTTCTTGAATGTTTAAAATTTTGAGATTTATATTCTGAATTTCTTTTCATGATTTGTGATTTTAAAATGAAAAAGTGAAGATAATAACCATGTATTATCATAGTGACCCGTATGGGTGCTCTTAAGACATGCTTTGAGTGTGTGGTTGTAAAGTGCAACTAAGGGATACTTGGTATGTGGCATCCAATGGAAAGTAACAAAGAAATGTCTTTCCACCCTAAAGAGGGGTATCTAAATTAAGAACATCAAGGGAGTAGAACACCTTTCAGTCATAACATCAATTTGAAACCAACTTTTTGTGTGAAATACCTAATGTATGAAAGTGTGTGAATTTGGATGTGTTAGTGATTTGAAATAGTAAGTTAGTTGTTTGAGAATGATCCACTGGGTTATGTGCTCACCCCCTCTCTTTTTAACATTTCAGAAAATTGAATATGATGGCAATAGAAATCTAATAGTAGCTATTATTGAAAAGTTTCTTTTTTCAACGTAAGAGCATGTTGCCCATTTTAGATTTATTTGACATCCACTGAATTTTTATTTTAAGATTTCAAGTTATGTACTCTTGATTATGAATTTAATGATGTACTTTATTTTTTTTAATAAATAAAAAGTTAGAAACATTCATTTTTCTACTTAAATCATCAAACTACATATATAACAAACAATTATCCAACAATCAGGCAAACAATACATGCTGGCATAATGCGATCCCGAAGCTTCCATCTGTGCTTCCAGGTCTGTGTGCCCCATTCCACACTCGCCCTTCCACACAAACTTCTGCCCAGAATTATATTACACCCAAACAATGGCGCAAGTGTCTCGATATTCACAGTTGCCACATCCCACTGTATTGATCAGGCACAATGTAACATGTGCATCCGCAGACTTACTCTAAGGCTGACGCAAGACCCACCGTACTGTACTGCCCCATCCCAGTACAATACAATGCGTACGAGTCCAGCCAGAGAAATCGACCACTCACCAAATTCTCCGAATTCATGATTCCTCCGTACCCCTAAATCCCTATGCACCCCATCCTACATAGAGACCAGAGATACAGGCTCCTTCTAAACTTAGGTCCTGACCGAACAAGTGTGCGTTCAAACACGTTATCAGTCTCTAACCTATGTCCTAAAAGCTTTTAATTTATTTATGATCCACTGTGTTCCTAGGACAATGCCCGGTCTCTACCTCGATCGATGGTCATGGCGTCCAACTCCATTACATCACATGTGATTCCATACTTCCCGAATCAGACTTGTTCCCGAATAGGACTTAACCTTCAAGGTTAACCTTCTCAAGAAGAAGTCAACTGTCGGAAACACCCTTCAGTATTCAAGTCACAACCCAGCCCGGCGCTTTGGCCACGTCAGCCACATCAGCCCTGTCAGCTATGACTCACAAGGTACTCTAGCATCACTTCATCCTTACCTAGATCTCTACCCGTGCTACCATTTTTCAAAATCATGTTTAAGAAATTCATTTTTCGGTGAAATCAAATCCGATAAAATTCATTTTTAGTGAAAATCAATTCAATAAAATCTTCATTTCAATGAAAATCATATCCGGTGAACCCAAATCTAGCCTAGTACATCATAATACTAAGCTTTGATACCATATTTGTAACACCCCAATTTTTCGACCGGACCTCCGTTCACGTGTTACGTCACGTGTGGATCGTCTCCCGATGAAAATCGAAATGCTACTTAAAAGTTTTGTTCTGTCAAACTCTTTTTCTTTAAAATTCAGTTCATAACCTTTTGTTCTCAAATCACTGTCTATACAGATATTCTGTGCAAGCTAGAAAATCACAATAATTTTATCGAGTAAATTATAAATAATGCAGCAGAATACTTTTAAAATCCTCCATTTAAACCAAAATCGTTACATAAGGAAAGCCATTGAAAATAAAAACAACCAAAGTTGAACCAATGTAATCACATTAAAATAATCCAGTAAAATCCATGATATATGACTTTCAAATCACCTATCCCGAACAACCTCCCCGTGAGGTATCCAATCAGAGTGCGAGTCTTCTGACGTAGGTCAACGTACTCTACATCCAGGTGTACCTGAAAAATAAAGTGGGAGTGAGCTCGAAAGCTCAGTTGATCGATCCTACACATCACATGCATTATACAGACCCAATCCAAAACATTACAAACACTTCCAAACATTAGGCGTTTCAAACATTCATTTAATTTTTGTCAAAGCCTAAGACCGAAAGAGGGTTGAGATGCCTCTCGATATTCCCTGTGATCCAATCAAATCTCAGAGGGTTCCAATAACCGTCTAAAATCAGTCATGTCATCACTATCACAGCCTAAGAGAGGGTACTTATCGCGATGTCGTACCGTGTCCCAAAGACTTCAAGCTGTCACAATTAGCTCTGAGTGGGAATACCTACGATCCGCCTTGTGGCTCGACAATGTCAAGCGGTGACATATAGGAGATGCCACCTCGATCCGCTTCAGGCTCGTCAATCGTACCGGTACGTGGATTCTTAACAAACCATCGTCTTATTTTAGTTTTACAAACAATTCTAAACATATCAACCATCACGCATATAATGGAAAATGAATCAAATAATACAGGCTATTCACATGAGTAACTAATGAAATCTAAATGCATGATTTCCTATTTATGCATGCTATAAATAAACAAGGCACAAATTAAATAAATCTTCACACCATCATCCAAGCACGTCAAACAAGTCTAATAAATTTCATAACGAAATTCTAATAATTCTAGAACTATTCATGCAAATGCTTTGAATCTTAAATCCATATAATACAAATCAGCAAGGAAGTCATGCCCACCTGATTTCTTCGTTCTTCAGGGCTCCTTGCTTCCCTTCGAGATCCTCGATACGCTAAAATATATAGATCTGAAATTTAACACTTTATAGAATTATCCTTAGGCTTAAATAATCCCTAAGATAATTATGGAGTTCAAATATTTCTTCCAACTAATTTAGGGTCATTCTAAAATTCTAACATTAAGTATATCCTCATCCATATTATTTTCTAAGTCTTTCTAAATTTCCTAAATTTAAAGTTTCAGCTTTAATAATTTACTTACAAACTTTTATCATGTAATCAGAGTTCTAATAACTTCATCGTCATAGTTTTGATGATTTATTTACAATTCTTTTTGTAAAATTAGATTTCTAATAACTTGATTTTCGTGATTTAAATAATTTGTTAATATCATAATTAATTTAATTATGAACAAAATAAGACTTCTATTGGTCCAATCTATAGTCTAGTTCATAACTGAGATTTCAAATCTTTTCTTAATAATAAAGCTTTGCTAAGATTATTATTGAGTGTCCCTTCAATTGATTTATGTTCATTTAATTTCCTAAATTTAGATCCTTGATTACTTAGATAAATGATCTAAATTTAAATGCTTGAATTAAATAAGTGGACATCCATTCATAAATTTTTCTAGTATAAGATGGGTAGCTTATCGAAACTCTTTCATTCTAAGCAATGTATATTAGCTATGCATCTTATACTTGATTTGAAACTTTATAGTGTCTTGGTAAGTTACTCTATAATTCCATTATTAGCTAAACATACTGAATTTAACATTAATCATAATTTTCCTAATTTAGATGTTTAATTACTTGAATAAATATTTAATTTAATGATCTTAATTTAAATACTAAATTAAATACTTAGATGAATAAATGAAAGATCCATTAGTTTATTTATTTATTTATTTATTTGTTCCTCAACTCTTAATATTTTGAAATTCCTAATTCTAACTAAGGCACCTTAATGTATATGAATTCCCTATACTATCTTATGGTATTATTTAATCCATATTAACAAGTCCATTATACTTTGGTTACCAAATAACATGCTTAAAGTCTATAATCCAAAAATTCAAATCATGTTTTTCTTACCACTCAATTTCGGTCACCATTTGCCCCTTGTTTCGGGTCCATGCACTTTTGTTCTTCTTGTCCATTGCAGCAGAATTTACACCAAAACAGAGCACCTTCAACTTTTCCTTTCCCCTGTTTTGATCCACAGCCAACAAACACAAAGTCCAAAGGCAACCCAATTCAATTTACACACACACATCCCAGCTTTCACCTTCACGGCCCGAACCAGCAACTGAACTGCTCTTTTTTTCATTTCCACAGACCATTAGCAATGCAACATACATCAACGTGGAGCAGCATCTGAAATGGCAGCAGTAGCTGCAAACGAACACCATCAACAGAGCACCCTCTCTCTGTTTTCTCTTCTTCTTCATTTCGGCCTGCAACCTCTCAACCAACAATTTCCAATCCACCTCCAGCAGCCATACCTATGCTTAGCTTCTTCGTTTTAACTCAAATGCCCGGTCTCACACACCCTCTCATTTCCATTGAATGCAGCAGCAGTAGCAGTTGGAGTAGCAGTTGGAGTTGCAGCTTGGAGCAACAGCTCGGACACCAATTGTAATGGCAGCAACACAACAGTCGTCCCTCTTCTTCTCCGTTTCAATCCGACCAGTGGCAGCTTCTTCTTTCATTCGTTTCCTTTCTTTGTTCCGCGGTGAAGACAGCAGCAGTGGCCATCCCAATTACAACGACAGCCCCATGCTCTGTTCTCCTTCCCTTCCCCTGCTCGACACACCACCTGCACGAGCAGCTTCCTCTTCAATTTCGTTCGGTAGCCACTCGTTCATTTTTCATTAACCAAAAAATTCTGGTGCCTCACAGGAGCTTCTCGGAATCTTCTTTTGTTGCCTTTCGTTCACCGCCCAAACCGATGGTTCCAGTTCTTTCATCACCTTTCTCTCATTCTCCATTTGCTTCTCTTCCTTCTTAAGCCACCAAGATGTATATTTCATCTTAAACGTTGAGAGTGGGATTTGATACCAATACTCGCTGATTACTGAAATATCATAATAAAATACAATCCCAAATTATTTTTCTATAAACTTTTATTTAATCCTTATCATAAGTGTATAAATTTACAATTATTATTCATTTAACCTTATTATTATTTTTTTCTCTACTAATCATAATAGGCGTCAATTAATTATTTTCGCTATTCATATATATATATATATA
>JAJIYU010013416.1:0-13857 GCA_030144865.1 Tinospora cordifolia
CTCCAAATATCATTATGAATATAATGAAAGAATCAAAACTTTCATTACTGATAGGTCTTTGAGTTTAACAACTTCACATATTTCACAATGAAAAAATTTACTATCAACGTCTACACCAAAGAGGATTTAAACATGACCTTAAGAGTTCGAAGAGAATGATGCCTGAATTGAGGATGATGAAATGATATTGGAAAGGCAGAGTTTGAATGGGAGTAAGGAAGCGATATGGTTGATACAGAACTCAAGGGGATATACTCATTTAGGCATAATTCTTTCTCTCGGCTCAAGAATTACTAGAATAGTTTTTTAAAAAAAAGGGTCAATGATGCTTAGATTCTTAAAGGCTATTACTAATGCCAGACAAATTTCATTTAGGCATGAAAGCCGTAAATAAGTTCTTTTTTCTTTCTTTTTGGTCTACGTCTGTTTTCAGCGTGAATAAGGAAGAAACCAGTGGTTAAGTTGATGAAAGAGTTTCAACAAAGGTGAAACATGAGGTTGCAACGATGGCAAATACAATAACAATGAATAACATTTGACCAAAGAAAGGATAAAAGGGGTCACGATTTCAGCGTGGCGAAAATGAAACAGAGAGCGACCCTAGTTCTACCAATGATGACAATAGCAGTTTCCGCTATCAAGGCCAACAAAAAAAATAAATTCGACAACAAAAGCCAAATAAAATATTTTAATTTCAAAGCTTTTCATACCACGCTATAAAACTAAAAATAATAAAACCACTATAAATATTATTTCGTTATGTTTTATAGCCTACTCCATGAGAGAGAAAAAGAAAATAAAAGAAAATTTATTTTTTTATTCATTTTTTCAATGTGAAATAAATATAAAAAACATGTACCCTTTACAAGTTCAGCGCAAACTATAAATTATAACTTCTTAAGATATTCTTTATAATATTTTTCATTCCCAATTATAACATAAACTATAAACTATAAATTATAACTGCTATTCGTAACTTCATTGAATGGTAACGTCTTAAAAACAATAGGAAATGATTTTTCTTAAGGCACCCGCTGATGAAGTTCAAATTTTCAAGAGCCTCGTGTAGAAAGTCCTCTCTTTCATCATCAGTCTTAGTGGAGTTCATATACATTTGAGTGAGATTGGACAATATTGAATATTCTGGGAAAATAATAAAATGAAATGATAAATAAATTGAAGTAGAGCACAAAATGGAGAAGAAAAAAAAAAGTAAAATAGTTACATTTATATGATCTCAGCTATATAAGATGGAGCACAAATTAATGTCCCCATATTTCAAAATTGAGAAGGAAAAAGTTTTCTTTTTCCCTAGGAAGTAAGAGAAATTTAAGCAACGATCTTCATGCGTAACTCCTCTGTCTTGTTCAAAATAACAGATGAAAGGAGTGTACACCTGCCTCACTAAGTAGAAGAGCTTGACGGAAAAAGCGGCCTCAAGAGAGATTTTAACCAGGCCCTATTCAACCCAATTCAAGTTTATCAATCAGATTATTGGAACTGTTTCAACTTTCAATTATATCAAAAAAAAAATGTATATGTAAATTAGAAGACCATGGAAGAGTTACCAAAAAGTAAAAGAATCGCCAGAGCTGTTAACCGGCTGATGTTCTTTGTTGTCTAGTTTGACACCACTACGTACAAGCCTTTCAAATTTTGAGGATAACTCCTGATAAGAATGGATATCCGTCGGTTTTACTCGTTCAATTCCAATCTTGAAATGTGTCATCGATAAGACTGATGCATCCAAACTCTCCTGATAAAGTTGCACGCAAGAAACAAATCTTAGTTTAATAAAGCAACTGAGAAGGGCACCATCAATGAAGGAGAAAAAATAACATACTTCCATGGCTGCAATAGCAGCCTCGTGGCAAATTAGAGATATATCTGCGCCAGTATAGCCTTGAGTTAGATGAGCAAGCTCTTTAATGTTAACATCAGGACCACATGGCTTTTTCCTAACATGTATGCGAAATATATCCTCTCGATCCAGTTCATTGGGAGGTCCTACGTATAACAAGCGATTAAAGCGCCCTGCACAAAAGATTTGGTTCATTATTTGCCTTACCAGCCAGACCACACAGAATACTAGCTCATGTTGTAAGCTAAAATCAACATTTCGATACCTTGTCTTAAGAGTGCATGATCAACCTTGTCTGGACGATTAGTGGCCGCAATAACAGCAACATTACCTCTTTCATGCAAACCTGATGAATTTACGAGGCAGAATTCGTTAACGAATCTAGCAAAAAATTTTAGGGGAAAAAAGCTTAGCGCTTTACAATATTAACAATAGAGCATTCTAGAAAGTGCAAATTATTAAATGGCTTAACTTTGCTCTCCAAAACATTTGGAATAGCCAAAGATGTATTCATAAGTAGTTAATAAAAATAATTAAGATGGACAAGGTAATAAGTAGTGAATGGTTACCATCCAATTCTCTAGCAAGTGCTGCCACGACCTTGATTCCAACAGAAGAACCATCACTTTCCTTGCCGCGTACAATGGCAAGACCATCTATCTCATCAAAAAATATGACTGATGGGGAAACTGCCTGTGCCTTGGCAAAAAGAGATCTTACAGCCTTTTCTGATTCACCAACCCATTTGCTAAGGAGTTCTGGGCCCTTGACTGCAAGGAAGTTTAGCCCAGCTTCAGAGGCTACTGCACGCGCCATTAGGGTCTTGCTACAACCAGGTGGACCAAACAGCAGTATCCCTGAAGGAGGGCAAATCCCAATACGCTTAAAAGCATCTTCATGCTTTTGTGGCCATTCTACAGCTTCCATTAATTGCTTTTTGACCTCTAATTGGCCGCCAACATCCTCCCATCTAACCTTGGGAATCTCAAGCATAACCTGAAATTAGAAATAATTTAGTGTTTATAAAATTATTATCAGTTTCCCTTTTATTTTAAAAAAAATTAAAAATAATACAACGCAGACTGCTGCAATGAGGGAAAGGATTAAGTTATTCTATAAGATATTAGGGGCAGTGAGCTGATATGAGAGCCATTCACATGAAGAACATTTCCTTCAAGAAAGTAAGAAACCCATTTCTATAATGTTCTATGAAACTGATACCACATGTGCACGTGATGCAAGATAACGCCTCAATAAGGAACTGCTTTGTAGAGTAAACCATTTAATTAATTTCACCATGCGATCAGCCAGGTTCACACTACAACCTATTAGTCTCAATTCAAAGTACCCACCAAGTAGATATATGAATTCATACCAATCTCTAGATAGTACCTTGTCGAGACTTTGATTAAAATGACCCAAATAGATTATAGTAGGTCACCTCAATACCAATTTTAGTTTTTGATAAGCTGGACAAGCATAGTCAAGCAATGCAAAATGACAGCCTAGAAACATAAGTACCTCTCGCATGGCACTAGGCCTCACTTTCCTTTTAGCCTTCTGAAAATCATTGAAGGTTACTTCAAGAAAATTCTCTTCTGCTTTAGCAGCCACCTTGTCAGTACTAGGATATGAAGAAGATGGGCGCATAGAGTCCTGATGGTTTGCATAGGTTGTACCATCTGAGAGATCAGATTCTCCTAATAGGTCATCAGAATCACTGTTGCATCTAGTAGATGATTCTTTGAATTGCACTCCATCGACTGTCCTTGATGAGGAATCAGAAGTCTTCTTTAACTTAAGATATCGTCTAAGGCAAACCTTAGCAGCCTCATTGCATAGTGCAGTTATATCAGCCCCAACAAATCCATGCAGGCTGGCAGCAAGTTCTTGAACCTGAATGTCTTGAAGTGAGTGCCTCATTTCACTGAGAAGTACTTGCAAAATGTCCAGCCTCTGTTTTGAAGATGGAACTCCTGAAATGAGTTATTGTGTAAGTACCACAAAATTATGTGAAAGATATATATCATGAAATGAAATGCCTTCAACATTATATGCTAGAGTACATATATGACAAGAAAGAGATATTAGATAGATGAGTTCAAAAAGAAATGAAAAACAGGCCCATGGATCAGTTTATATAGACATATGTTAACCACTAAAGAAGCTTTAATGTATTTTCTTTTTTGCTTTTAGGTATTACACTGAATGACATAGAAAACTCATCCATTCATCGTTCCTTTTTTCTTCAAGTTCATTTTGGATAATGCGTGCTTCATGCTTAGAAAAACATAGCAATCCTCTCATCATTCTTATGAGACGCTTGGCAGCTGGGATTTAAAGGGAATAGGATCATGTTTTTAATCCTTATTCAATGTTTAGATGTTTATGAAATAGGATTTAAAGTAATTCTACAACAGCTTTAAACCAAATCTTGCTGGATAAAATAAACCCAACCAAAAAGTCAGATTTATAATATCCTCTCTTTTCGACTTCATCTTTCCTTGGTCGTTGTTGTCTTCTTTATCGATCTTTTCCTCAGTTGCCTCTTTTTCTCAACAAAATTCTTTTCATTTTGTTTTAAAGCATTCACAAGTCTCATAATTGGATACTTAAAACTGATTAAGCTATGGGATTGCTGCAGCATGAAGCTAAAGTACGTCGTCGTCCAGCGTTCTGCTGCTTCATCTACTGAGGTACAGTTTCCATCGACGCCCTGTTCAAACACGCGAGTCCCTGTGGTTTTGTGCTCTGAGGAAGTGCGTGGAAGAGGTTGTATTGTTGAATGTGGATGGTTCAACTCATTGCCATTTTTTATTGAAAAGGCTGCAGAAGAAGGCTTCATTAGTCCAAGCATGCACCATAAAATATCATCACATCGGTTCCACTGCCAAGGGAACTAGTTGATGAAGCTTGAGGGATAGATGGGGAAAGAAAGATTTTGAAAAGAACTTTCTTGATGACTTGAGTGGTCAGGAATGGCTATTAATACGAGAGGAGAGAGGTACTGTCGGGACGAGAGACATCACCGAGATGAGCGATACCAAAGGAATCGGAATACCAGACATACCTTGACATCGGAGTATGAGAAAAAGAACAAAAAAAACATGCCGTGGAGGAGTAGAAAGAAAGGAGAAAGGAAGGCAACTCCGAATCCGAGAGAGAGTCCATGTGAAGAAAGGTCAAGGAACAGTTTCTAGGAGAAAGATGCACAAGAAGAGTTCCTAACATACAGGACGAGGAATAGCCAGAACAATAAAGCCTCATGGAAGGCCACGTTGCTAGGAACAGTGGACGAGGATGACGAAAAGAATGACTGGACGGTGGTCCAACGGCGAAAACCACGAAGTATTCAAAAACCATACCCACTAGCACCGGCCAATACAGTAACCAGTTACTATGAAAGGATAGGAAATTCAAACCTGGCGAGAGACGGTCAACTGAGAAAAAACAAAATATTAAAGACCTCCAATGGGGAATGGTCCTAAATATCTTTCTCGACAAAATATAAGTATTTTTCAATATGTTATACAGCGGATTCCCAGGAAGTAATCTTGCAGGAAGTATTACGAAATCGACATTTCCAGCTGACATTAAATAGGGAGGCCATAAGGTGGGTCAAGCAGAAGGTCACACAAATACTCAAAGAGAAGGAGCTGAGGAAACCCCCAGGAGTGTTTCGTGATACGGGCTATAGCTTGCTAATGGAGGTGATGGTGAATGACCGAGGACAGTTCATTAAGCTCTCAGAAATGATAAACGGACAGTATGAGAGCATTGTCATTCCTGAGGAGAAAACAACGGAGGCCTGGCGCAATTTGTGGAAAGCTTTGGACATGGTCATACATGAAGAAGAAAGTCGATTGAGAAAGGACATGATAGGAGAACAGAAAAAAGAACCAGGACCCAGGAAATTGATAGTGGCAGAGGAGGAAGAAAGTCGATGCAGAGGGCCATGGAAAAGAGACATAGAGGGCAAGGGGAGACTAAAAAAAAACAAGAACATGGAAAGAGAGCAAAGAAAGGAGAACAGCCTTGGTAGCATGATACAAGAAGGCAAGGATTTCTTGATTATTAGAACCTCAGATGAGACATCATGGAAGACTATCATCAAGTCGGTGCAGACGATGCTACAAAGAATAGTACACATTCAACGACTGGACATTGCTCGAGGATTGTTACGTTGTCGTGACAAAGGGGAAAAAAGAAAATTAAAAACGGAGAAATATCATACGCTGTTGGGAGGTTTTTAATTCGAAGAATGGAACGAAGAAATGGCAAACGACGGAGGTCAAACAACATGCAGGAATAGTTGGGTTGGGGTGGAGGGCATCTAACCTGAAGAGTGGAATGCTCAGACATTTGACAAAATAGGGGAGAGGTGTGGGGGGTTGCTCGACATAGCTCGGATAACCAGTTCGGCGGAATCTATGGAACTGGCGTTCCTAAGGCTGAGGGGATATGAGTCTGGCTTCCTCCCAAAGGAGTTGGACATATATGATGAAGAGGGGATACAGGAGCTAAAACTGGTTGAGATCGAAAGAAACTGTGGAGCTGAAGTCAAGGAACTGCGACAAAAAATCTTGGACCAGTTCACCGAAAAGAATCCAAAAGGAGTGCTACAGGCCGAAAAATGGAAACACGAAGAACACCGATCGTCGGAGATCGAGATCTCCAATTCGGACGATGGAGATGATGCGGATTCCGAGGAGGGCGATGACAGTGGAAAGTCGGACCGAAACCCGTAGAAAGGACACAGAATGATGGGCCCTGAAATCAAAAAAAGTCCATTACTCAAGTCTGTAGGAGGCGAGGAAAGGAGAGGAAATACAGGAAACAAAATGCCTTAGCCCAATGGACCAGAGAAGCAGGCTATAACGACACAGGAGAGGACTCGGAATCCTACTATAATGAGGATTACAACAAGGATGGATTGGAGACGGTCCCAGAGACGCCGATCATGGAGGCAGAGTTCACCGAGGCAGAAACAGCACCAGGTAACGAGATAGAGCACAGAGACAACATTGATGATCATACAGAGGTATGTAACTCCCTAAATCCCAACTTAGCTCCTACTCTCTCTACATTCTCAAGTGAGATGGATGAGCCATATGAGGAAGCTACCTCTCCGAAGTATAGCAATATGGGAAGACATCAGAATCAGGAGAAAGTAGGGTTATTGGGACAAGCAAGTGAACTAATGGAAGATGAAAGACAGATGACGTCCAGACAGGAGGAGGAAACTCAAGGAAGATGCACTCAACAACTGGAATACGAGAGGGTATGGGACTTCCTCCTGTCAATCAACGCCCAGATGGTGGCGATCCACTAAAGGGTGATGTCTGCTATTGGGTTGTCTTATTTCTATGAAGATATTAAGATGGAACATCCGGGGGTGCGAGCGTGCAGCCAAGAAAAGATTAATAAGGAAGTCGGTGATGGCGGCCAAGGTTGACATAATCAACCTGCAGGAAAAAAAGAGAGACATCCACGACTCCCATCTGGTTGCTTCCATATGGAAAAAGAGGTTTACAAACTGGATTTCCAACCCCGCAGTAGGATCAACTGGAGGTATTATCATCATGTGGGAATCCAGAATCATTCAAGTGCGGGATAAATGGGAAGGAACTCACACGCTTTCCATAAATTTTCAAAGGGGGAAGGAGGATGAATGGGGTTGGTTCACAGCGGTATACAGTCCCTGTGACCAGCAAGGAAAGGAGGAGTGTCTAATGGAGATAGCTACCTTGTCCACTATGTTTCAAGGCCCCTGGTGTGTGGGAGGAGACTTCAATATGACTCTATCTACCACTGAAAAAAAGAATTGTCATCACAGAACAGGCTCAATGAGGATGTTTGAGGAATGGATAACTGAGATGCAATTCTTTGAACCTGGATTGAAGAATCTAGTTTATACATGGAGTAATGGAAGAGAAAGAGCTGCAATGTCGAAACTGGACAGGTTTCTGTGTAATGGGGTTTGGAGTGAAAAATTTTAGCAGCAAAGAGTCTGGGGCCTGCAGAGGATCACCTCCGATCATTGGCCAATTGTTCTAGATACCGAATATATCCAGCGAGGCCCTCCACCTTTCAGATTCAACAATGACCGACTCTGTAAAAAGAAGATGCTCTCTTTGATGCAAGAGGAATAGAATAAGGAATCTTTCAAAGGGTGGGAAGGGTACAAGATTATGATGAAACTTCAAAACCTAAAGCAAAGATTAAAGGACTGGGTGAGTAGGGAGGTTAAGGAAGATAGGGTAAAAGAAGCTAATCTTAAATCCCACCTGACAGAAATAGATAGAAGATTGGAAATGGAAGAAAGTAGACAGTTACTGGAAGAAAGGAGAAATCTCGTGAAGGACATCCAGGACATTGAGTGCAAATATGAAAGACTTTGCAGGCAAAAGGCAAAGATTAAATGGGCAACAAAAGGGACGTCAATTCAAAATTTTTTCACCGTATTTTGTCCATACGCCAATCCCGGGCCATCATCTCCAAACTGGAAAATGTAGAAGGAAAGCTAGTTGAGTCTAAGGAGGAGATACAGAATTTAATTGTAAAACACTTTGCTGAGATGTGGGAGGATAAAAGGCTAGATAAATGGAAGGTGGAGCGTCTAGACTGGCAACCCATAACAAGAGAAGACAGCAAATGGTTGGAAAGATTTTGAGGAATAAGAAGTTAGAGAAGTTGTTTTTAACTGTGATGGAGGGAAGGCCCCACGTCCAGATGGATTTACTTTGGGCTTTTTCGAACAAAACTGGAAAACTATCAAGAAGGACATTCTAGCCTACTTAAAGGAATTTCACAAAGATGGGGTGATAAATAGGAAAATCAATGAGACGTTCATATGCCTCGTCCCTAAGAAAAAAGATTCTTTGAAGGTGGAGAACTTTAGGCCCATTAGCCTAACAACAAGCCTATACAAAATAATAACCAAAGTGTTAGCAAATAGGCTTCGTAATGTGGTTCACAAAACAGTAACTGAGAACCAGCTTGCTTTTGTCAGGGACCGCCAAATCACGAACGCGATTATGATTGCAAATGAAGTGGTAGAAGATTACAGAGTATCTAAGAAAAAAGGCCTACTGCTGAAAGTAGACCTAGCAAAAGCATATGATTCAGTTAGGTGGAGCTTCCTCGATGCTGTCATGCAAGGAAAAGGTTTTGGGAAAGTGTGGAGGAAATGAATTTGGGGATGCCTGAGAACAGTAAACTACTCCATATTTATAAACGGAAGACCTAGGGAAAAATTCAACGAGTCTAGAGGACTAAGACAAGGGACCCTCTATCCCCATTTCTCTTTACGTTGGTGGCACACTCTTACAACACTTATGCAGAAAACAGCTCAAGCAGGAAAATTGGGAGGCTTAACAGTAGGTAAAGAGAACATCCAACTCACTCAACTTCTCTTTGCAGACGATTGCATTATATTCATGAAAAATGATGAAAAAGAAATTACAGCAATACAAGATGTGTTACAGGCGTTTAGTTTCCTCACTGGAATGAAAATCAATGGTGCAAAGAGCCAACTGTTAGGGCTCAACATTAATGAAGGTGAGGTTGTAGACAAGGCGGCTTTACTGAGGGTCTCTCCCGGGCAATGGCCAATTACATATCTAGGCCTCCCACTAGGTGGAAATCCATATAAAGTGGGTTTTTGGGATCCAATGATTCATAATATAGAACGAAAAATAGCAGGATGGAAATGGAGCTATCTTTCTAGAGGGGGAAGACTCCTCCTCTTGGGGACGGTTCTGGAAGCTCTTCCCACATATTTTTTGTCAGTCTTTAGGATTCCAAGAACAATAGCAGCTTGTATCGAAAATCTGATGAGGAAGTTCTTATGGAATCATGAGGAATCAGAAAAAGGGAAAAGTATGGTTGGGTGGAAACAAGTGAGCCAAGAAGTTAGTAAAGGAGGTCTAGGAGTGGGAGGAGTAATAAAAAGGAATCTAGCGTTAAGAGGGAAATGGTTGTGGAGAATGTTGGAGAACCCCAATACCCTGTGGGCTAGAATTGTGCGCAGCATACATGGGTCAAAGGAATCAGGGATGGTTATAGGTGCTAACAAAAAATGCAGCCACCGCTCTCCTTCGAAAGATATCTGTACAATCTATGAGCAGTTTAAACCTAATGTAGCATGGAAAGTTGGAAAAGGAGATCGAGTTAGATTCTGGTGGGACAATTGGTGTGATTAGGAACCTCTATGTGATAAATATCTTAATGTCTACAGATTAAGTAATAGGAAGCAAGCAACAGTCTCTAATTTTAGGATGGAATCCACAGTGGAAGGAAGCACTCAATGGAATTGGAATCTCCACATAACCAACAACGTGAATGATAACACAATGAAGGAATTGGGGGATTTGCTTTAGACCCTAAACAATTTTTAGTCTAACAATAGCAGCGCAGAAGATAAACCGTGCCGGACTCAAGACCAAAGCAGAAAATTTACAGTTAGGTCATTCATGAAAAAGCTGAATAGGGGTTTGCACACAGGACTAGATCAATCAGCTATGGACTTCATATGGAAGGCAAAAGTACCAATGAAGGCTAGAATCCTAATGTGGCTCATCTATTTGACAAAACTAAAGACTGTTGAAAACTTATAGAAAAGACTCCCCCACCTTACTTTACAGCCGACTATCTGTGTTCTTTCCAGGGATCATGGGGAAACATCCCAACATCTGTCGGTGGACTGCAATATGATCAAAGCACTGTGGCAACAATGGGAACAAGTTCATCCTACTCTTATCCCTCGTGATCCGTAGTCTTTTTTAGCATTCCAACAAGGGGAATTGAAAGGCACATTATACCTTACTGGAAGGAGATGGTGGCAGCAACTTGGTATACAATATGGGAAGAGAGAAATGCAAGACTGTTTAGGGATACACAGAAATCTGGAAGATTGATTTGGGAACGGTTGAACATCTTATTTGCAGCTTGGATCTCTAGCAACAAATTGGGCTTAAAGTACTCTTTTGGGGAGTGGCTATGTAATGGGGGCAATATATTACAATCCTTGTAGTTTTGTGAATGTCGTTTTGCAGGTACACTGGATATCTCATCCAGCTGTGTGTTCCCTCAATTTGTAACACTCTCTATTACTATTAATAAAACCATAGTTTCTATTAAAAAAAAAAAAAGCATTCGCAAGTCTCACAATTGGTTCTTCACAGTGCAAAACCAGACCACTGTTTTTGCATTGTGAAAACCACCGAAACCAAGTGATGGTTTTGCAAAATCATCGGTACCTTTTCTTTTACTTTTCTTTGTTAGGTTTTTTTTAGTATCACTTGTTTCATCATACACAATTATTGCTTTATTTTTAATTATATTTTATCCAATACAATTTCATCTTATCCTATTCTATTAAAATAATAAGATCTTATCCTACATACCAAATGTGCCCTTATGGTCTACTCTCCTCTTTTTCTCTCTCAAATTGGCGTTTGACCCCAACCATCCACAAAAGGTCTATGTCTCAATTGGCCTTGACCTCTGTGTGGATGGACAAACATGAAATTTTGACGATGATCAAGTTAATAATAGCAATAGAGCACAATAGCCACGATCTTAGGGACTTGACTCCAGCAAGACTCAATATTGGCTGACGTTTACTTTGCATTTATTGACCAGGTATGCCAAGCTTTTTCATGAGAGGGTCTATGTGTTTCAATTCTTTTGTTTTTATTGTTCCCTGCTTCCCTTCCCTCCCACTAACATTAACCCCCCCCCCCCCCCACCGCGCGAACCCCAAGCCCCAAACATCCTCCCCAACCCAACCCATGCATTCAGATGACAACCACTCAGCCAAGCTAGGCTCCGTCCGTACAGTGCACCATGGTCTATCGGCTGCGAAAATCACCCCAAGTCTAGTGCTGGAGGAACAAACAGTCTCAACCGCATGTATCAAAGGGTCTGTGCTGCTGCCACCAATAGTGCTCAAAGGAGCTAATTAGACAAGATGTTTCATAACAAGAGGTAACCGACAACTAAATGGTGAGGGCTAATGTTAAGGCAAGTTATTTCTTAATGGTATTAAGAACTTTGAGGGTCCAGCAACCAGGGAATCATCTTAAATGGGAGTAATGGCAAGCCTGACTCCTACCTCCCACAATGAGGATTCCCTCATGTATAGTAGGGGAAGCTGCTTTAGCACGACAAGATGTCTCATTAGAATGGTATATGAAATGAAAACTAGGACATAATTATCTTACAAGAGACTAAAAGAATGAGTAACAAGAATTTAATTGATCAAATATTAGGGGGGCCATTAACAGTTTGGTCCTACCTCCCCTTAGTTGGTGCTTCTAGGGGCATTCATATAACGCTGGCTTCTCGGGCTTTTAGCATCCACAGATTTTTCTCAACAATTTTTTTATTGTGATCAAGGTGACAAATGCTTCTAATAATTGTTAGTCGCTTATTAGTATGTATGGACCAAACTTTCCACCATGATCATCATTCTTTTGGGATGAGTGTAGTGGATTGGATTGGATTAGCCCCAATTTGTGTTGTAAATGTGGCATTAACTAGATATTTTAACCACTACATTATTGGGCAGAGGTTGAATAGTCCTTATCTAGCTAGAAGTACACAAGAATTTGAACAACTAATTGAAGAGTTGGAGATCAATGATATCCATTTGCAAGTTGCCCAATTTGCACGGTCCAACTGTTGCTTTGCTCCAATTTGTGGGTGGTAAGATAGGTTTCTCCTCTCTCCAATGTGACTTTAGCTTTTTTTCTCCTCCAACCACTAGCATGTGCTTACATGGACAACTTCACAAAACTAGCCAATTCTTCTAGATACCATTGACATCAGTATGAGAACATATGTGCTTTTCCTATAGATTTCTTGAACAATAATGTTCAGTGGTGAAGAAATGCAGTGGCTTTTTTACACGCATGGTGTACTTAGCTTCAAAAGTTGAAGGAATCTATTAAAGCTTGAGATAAGGGAGTGTTTCGACACGCTAGTCTTAAGAAAAAAGAGGTTGAGGATATCTCGAAATTGTTGACCGTAATGGAGGAATTTGGCAATTTTAGACTTCCCTAAATGATTCTTAAAACAAAATAGGAGAAGCACTTGCACAGAATAGGATAGGATTGCATCTCAGAAAGCTAAGATTCGATTGCTCAAGCAGGGAGATTATAACTTAGGGTTCTTTCATAATATGCTCAATTATGACAAAATTTGAATGTCATCCCTTCCATCAAAATGGAAGGAGAGGCAAGGACTAAAAAGGTGAGACTATGATCTCTAAGGAGATTGTGTAATACTCATATGCGGTGTTTCTTTTCTTAGTAAAAGTTTGGTTAGGAGATCAACAGCCTTGAGCAGTGTGGATTTATATGAGCAACCTTTTGGGGGGAGCAATTAAAGTGACAGTATTCAGTTGTTATGGATATAAAGCCCCAAGTGTGAACAGGTTTACATTGTGTTTTTTTTTTTTTTTTTTTTTTTTTTGTGGGGTCCGAGAAGGCCTAGGACATGGTCTATGAGGATGTCATGTTGGTGATGGAGGATTTCTATCCAAGAGACATCATTAACTCTTTGAGACTTAAAGATTATTGATCAGATGCTCTATGCCTCAAGGATTATTCGCCTATGAGCCTTGTCTAGTCTCTGCGAGATTATCACCAAAGCCTTGCGTTTGGGATTTCATTCGTGGCTAAGGATGACGCCTTGTTAGTAGTGGAGGATTTCTAGCAGACAAACATCATAGCTCTTTAAGCCTTAAGGATTATTGATAAGATGTTTTGCGCCACAGGGATTATTGGCCTATGAGCCTTGTGTCTAATCTCCACAAGATTATCACCAACACCTTATCCTTGAGACTGTTCCATTCCCAGTACCACAAAGGAGGAAACACAGTTCACTTTTTATTGAAGGAAGACAGATTCTTGATGCAGTTCTAGTTGCAAAGAAAGTAGTGGAAGATTATAGGAGTCACAAGGTGAAGTAGATCTTATGTAAAGTTAATT
>JAJIYU010013417.1:0-13895 GCA_030144865.1 Tinospora cordifolia
TAATTGGACCCAAATTGACCAAAAGTGACCAAAATTGATCATGTTGACCATTTTTATCAAGTTTGACTGGTTGACTGAATCGAATTTTAGTTGATCACGATCGATTAGGGAGCCACATTTCTAAAGAAAACTGAAATTAAATTTAAACAATGTAGATTCGAGTGTATATTGTGGGACTAGGCCGAATGTCGATGGAACATCGGTGCGCGAGACCCGTGGTGAGTAGTTTGATTCAGGTGTTTACTATAAATTGTATTCCTTGAATAAAGCATGTGTAAAATGACATGGTTTAAATAGTTTCATGTGATAGAGATACATCGGATTGGCCTTGAATTGTGTAGATGTACACGGGTAATGAGATCATAGATTCAAGGACCGCCCAGGGTCAGGGTATACAATGTGATTGAGATTAGACTCGAGATCCGAGCGTGGGGTTAGGGCATATGATCAATGCGCCTAGCTTTCGACCTACTTGAGTGAATACTTGAGGATTGAGCGCGCGGTTAGGGTATTCAAGGAGTATGCCTAACTTACAACTCGCTTGAGTAGTTGGTACGCCTGACTTATAACCTGCTCAAGCGATGACCATAAGGTTCGGTTTGTGACTTAAGACCCTGGCCTAGATATAGTTTTAACTAGCATGTATTTGACATGTTTTTCTATAACTATTGCATCGTTTATAATTGCTTTTATACTATGCCATGTATTCAAACACTATATCATTATATTGTTCATGCGTACATTTACTATTTTGGAATGTTAGTTATCGGTAACATTCTAGTCTTAATACTCATTGAGCCACGATGAATTGTAGGCTTACTACTCTACTAGCATTTTAGGTTCCTCGACGGCTAACAGAGGGAAAGGCGTGGTGATGACCTCGCCCCTTGATGATTTCTTATTCCTTTTCTTGGTCTTTTTGTTTGAGGTCAGACATTTTTGTGTATGTATATATGGTCAACTGCGTATTTTTGAATGAGACAATATGTAATACAATGATCACTCCTTGTAATGTTTGCTCATTTTCGCACTTGAATCTTTTAATTATTTAGATATGACTTGTTGTTGCAATCGATAAGGCTTAACAGTGATTGGGTGAACTCGTCTTGATGAGTGGGTTTGTTGGGTCATGTGTCGGTCGGGCCATCCTTCTACCTAGGGAAGGGGTCCCAATATCGTTGGTATCAGCGCCTAGGTTCAAAGGAAGTGAAAAATATTAATAAACAAAGGACATAGGCGATATTAGAACAATTGTGAAAGTAAACAAAACATCAAACAAAGAAGAGAAAAATATCAATCATAAAACGTATTTTGAATAGAATGTACAATACTACTAAACTTTTAGAGTTAAGTCTATTGTAAATGGATGAATAACCAATAATTTGATTTGAAATGCAGATAGAGATGCCACCTAGGCGGGGTAGAGTACCAGCTAGGCAGGGCAGACCACCCCTCAGGCCAAGGGAGCCGATGCCACCATGAAACCACCTCTTATTCAGCCTGAGTAAGACCCCATACAGAGGCTCAAGGTTGTGATTAGGGTGTCTATAAGATGACACTAAAAAATGGTTGTCCAACCTACACTATGCGCACAACCTTTTCATGCTATCAACTCGGGATTTTGGTTCAATGTTCTGATGTATTTTCTTATTGATTTTGCATCCTTGGAAAATGCAAAAGCAGAAAGGAAAAGAAGAGGAGAAGATTCAAAAAGGGAGTCAACAGGAAGGGTAAAAGAAGATGTATAACCCTAAAAAGCCTAGTTAGGGCACACATGTCATACACTCACATATGACTGACCATATATTGAGAGTAAAGTGTGGTTTAACATGAAGCCCACCCTCTTTTGGCACAAATTGTTGAAGAAGATAGTAGCCTAACGCCCCAAATACATACACACACCAATTAGTTAGGGAAAAATAGCAAAAACATGGCATTTTGGTCTGTAATTGTGCAAGTCCTTGTGGTTACAAGTGTGCATCCATATAACAATAGATTATAGGTTCACAAAAACAATAGAAGTGAGACAAAACATGAGGGAAAAGAGGGTAATACAACCCAAAAGGGGCAACCTAGAATATCACACTTTAGATGCATGTAATTATATGGAAATGTAGGAATCATGTGGGAACTTTGGTGTGAGTTTAGGGATGAAAGTTGCAGCCCATATAACCATGCCAATATCACCTTGAGACCACTTGTAAATGGTTTAGAATCATAGTAAAGTGTCTAAAAATGAAAACCCTTTGGTATGGCGCTGTAGGGCACCATATAGATACAAAAGCATAGACAAAGGAGCATAGTCTTGTGTACACCTAAGAGCTGAATAGGTGCAACCATTATAATGTTATGAATGCCTCACATCAAACTTTAAAAAAATACCTTGAAAGCATTATCTGTGGGTTAGGCTAAGTCCCTAAGTGTTGACTTACATGAAATGACAAACCATTTGCCTTAATATAGGGTATAACCATAGTTTTCATGAAACAAATGCATGTTGAACATCATGAGTATTTAGGGACCTTACAAATATGTAAAAGGGTCATGAAAAACATAAACACTCAAGAGCGAAAATGAATTGGCCAAGTCCAATATAAAAAATAGGAGCAACACTGCACAAATAGTAAGTATGGTAAGAACAATGAACGATACAATGTTTTACACCTTCATCCATATTTGGTAAAAGTATGTGGAATAAGACACAAAGCCTTTAAGATAAGCAATAAAAAATTGAAGAATAATATTTTTAATGTTTTAGGGTAAGTTTTAGAGTGTCATAGCACAAAATGCAAAAAACAAAGAGAAGGCTATGTATGATACATGTTTGATTACATTAATCACATTCATTGATATGTGTGGATGCGTATGTGAGTGAGTGTATTCGTGCATGATTTGATGTCATTCCCTTTTGCTAGTATGAATTCATGCATGATAATTGCTTGATCCATTTATCTTTGTTACATTGAGGTTACCTGAATGATTACATGTTATAATCCAATAATGTAAGTGAATTTGTACTTTAGGATTAACAAACTTTGATGTGTCACACTAGTATGATAAGACCAATAAGATTACAACCAAGTATTGATGCAATATATCATAATTGATCGTCATAGGTATTGTCTCTAAGCAATTAGTTTTAGTGCAATGGGTCCACATTTGATCATCATAGGGTATATCCTTTCACATTGATGGTTGAATCCTAAGATCATGGACTAATATAACACCATTGTCATGCATGAGCCTTACTAAACCTTGTTCAAGGTTTACTCGCAAGCACGAGCCTACTTTCAAAAGTGTCCCTAACAATCAATGCTTTCATAGGGAGGTGTTCTTGAACATTGATGCTCACCATAAGAGGTATCCCAAGACTAAACCTTACACTAGTAGATGTTTCATGTAAGATAAGATAATATTAAGGACAGTCCTTTCGGTCTTAACATCAACTCAAAATAACAAAGTGTTTAAAATGTCAGCCTAATACATGAAAGTGGGTGCATATTTTTTGCCTTAATAGAAATAATATCGTGTTACTTTCATGAGTATGTCGTTTAGGGACCTCATTCAGTGACTTGATTCTCTAGTTAAGTGCTTGAAAACCTTAATCATAATTTACTACACCTGGTGTGGCCTCAAAATGGCCTATTGACTTGCTATACTTGATGTGATACTTTAGTTAGAGAATGAGGTCGGAGAACTTTATGTTGAGTTATTTTGATATCATATCATAGCATTCCATCCCCTGATCAACCTTGTTTGTGAAATGAAAATGTATTTTAAAATGAATGTCAGCACCAAAGGACATTTACGTAATTTAGGCTTGGTGTATAGGCAACCAGAGGGGTGGGGTGTTACAATTTTATATAGAGAAGGTACATCCATCAAGCTCTCCAATGGTCGTTTGATCACTGGAAATAATAAGGATCTAATTCAACCTCATGAAAGTGGTGAGGACATACTTGGTTAAGAGGTATCATATTTAAGTGCAATAGATACACTCATGTATCTTACAAATTGTACAATACTAGATATTGCATTTTTTAAAACTATTCTCCAACTTGAAGCTATTGGAATGGTGTTAAGCACATTTTTTTTTCACATTTTCACTGAAGAAGTAATACGAGTTTGTTTTGTTCAAAGAACAAGATCAAGCTTGAAATGACATGTTGATGTTGAGTATTTATTTGATCCTCATAAATGTTCTCAAACATGATATGTATTCACTTATAATGATACTGCTCTATATTACGAAAGTCAATACATCAAAATATAGTTGTTACTTCTTTCAGTCATTTAGAAATAATTACGATTCATGAAACAAGTCATAAATATGTATGGTTAAAGAATACAATCCAACATATTCAAAAATTATGAGGATTTTTTCCAACAAAAAGAAAATCTCCAACCATCTATCATACAATAATTGAAGAATATATTAAAGGGGATAAAAGAAAGAGTATTAATTTCATCAATTTTTTTTTATGCATAAACATTAAAAGGATGGTGAAATTAACATCTTTACATGTTCAATCAAATAAGAATTTTGTTGATTTATTCACTAAAGCCCTGCAAACTACAAATTTAAGAAGCTTACATGTACATTAGATTGAGTCAACTCAAAGATATCTTAAGCAAAATGATAGAAGAAATGCCACTTATGTCAACATGAGGGAAAGATTCAAAAGGAGTTATTGATGAGTGCATTCCATTCACAATGATTTTTTCCCCCTAGGTTGTCCTAGCAAGGCTTTTAATGAGACAATTATAAAAATATTGGACTTTATATCAAAGATAATGAGAACAACATACTTTCTTTTTTCCTTCACTAGATTTTTTTTTCACTATTTTGTTAGTGAAATATTTTAACGAGGATACTATGTTATCACTGGGGAGTGTTGTAAATGTGTGGGCAAGTACTTATTTATATTTTTTAAGGGCATCTGCAACGCAAGTTTAAATTGCATTTATTACGTGGTTGGTGATTAGACAACCTATTGCACGTCTACCACCAACCGCTCAAGCATTTTAATTTTTTTACTTTTTTGGAGTCCACAATCCCCATTTAATTTGAAGAATGCGTAGTCCCTCCTTATTTTTACATATTTAAAACAACATAAAAATAATATTTTTAAATAATAAAATATATAATATTTAAAACTAATAATAAATGTTACTTTAAAAAATAAAAATTGATATTTTAAAAATAAATAAATAAAATTTGAAAATAAAAATATAACTAAAAATTTTAATTTTAAATAATATATATATATAAATTTTAAATAAATAATATTTCTTTTAAAAAATTTAATAATATTTTAAATAACCTTTTAAAATAAAATTTTGATATTTTAAAAATAAATAATTTAATATTTAATATTTAAATAAATAATTTTATAAAATATATTTTTATATAAATTTAAATATATATATATATATTTAATTTAAATGTAAATAATAGGTATTTTTAAAAAATATGTATTTTATAAATAAAATATTATAAATTGTGTAATTAATGGGTTGACATGATTGAGGGTCCTATACTGTACAGTTTAATAAACTATAATTACCAGAGAGATAATCTAATAAGTTAGAGTTTAATGAACTGATAATGTGGTGGGAACATCAAACCATTGAATGGTTTAACTACTAATGTCGGGACCCCTTCTCTAAGCCAACGGCGGCCCGACCGGCATAGTGGCCTAAAAAGCCCTCTCACCAAGTCGAGTTTACCCGACCACTATTGAGCCTTTTCTAAATCTCATACAACAGACGATATCAGAATAACTAGAACACTCAAAAGCAAAAGTAAGCAACATCGAAACGAAAACATTTCTTTACACATTTGTCTAGTCCAAAATACAAGTCTGACCATATATACTAATACAGTAATGACCAACCTCAAATCAAAGACCAAAAGAAACAAGGACAAGAATCGTCAGGGAATTAGGCGACCACTACACCTTTCCCTTTATCAGCCACTGTAGGACCTGAAATAATGATAGAGTAGTGAGCCTAAAATCAACGTGGCTCAGTGAGTAGAAAGATCAACATGTCATCCATAACTAATATTCCAAAAATAATGCATGTATGCATGAGCAATAAAGATGGTATGACATTCAAAAGCATGGCATAGTGTGAAAACAGTTATAAACAGTGCAACAGTTCTAGAAAACATCTCAAATCAATGTCAGGTAAAAACACATCCAGGCTAGGTTAACTCAACAACCCAATCTATGGTCATTGCTCGAGCAGTTCTTGAGTCAGGCGTATTGGCCACTTGAGCGGGTCAGAAGCTAGGTGCATTGATCATATGCCTTAACCCTACGCTCGGACCTCGAGTCTAACCTTAATCACATCAAATACCCTAACCCCGATGCTCGGACCTCAAGCCTATGGTTTCACTACCAATGTACATCTACACATCTCGAAATCAATTAGATGTATCTAAATCATGTGAAACCACTTAAACCATGTCATTTCACACAAGTTTTATGCAATGAATAAAAGTCACAGAAAACAACTAAATCAGACTATTCACCTCAGGTCCTGCGTACCGATGTCCCGTCGACAACCGGCCCAGGCCCACAGTACTCTCTCGAATCTGCATCAATCATAACTCAAGCTTAGTGCTACCCATACAGTGACCCAATGTCTAATCTCACTGTCCTTACTTAGTTTCGATCGACCCGAGTCGTTTCGGTCGATCTGTCAAACCTGGTCAACCCTGGCCATCTCTGGTCAATGTGCCCATCTTAGTCACTCTTGGTCAATTTGTGCACAAATTGGGTCAAAATAGGACATTTGGATCAAAATTGGGTCAACATTCCCAAATCCCAACACTTAGTAAAATTTTGTGTTCTTCGCTCTCTTGCGCAGCGAGATTGTCTATTTTTCTGCGATAAATCCGTAAGTTGGATTTATGTGAAACTTCTCAGATTTCATCTATACCAGAATTTTATTTCATGATTTTTGGACATCATTTACTAGGGTTTCTAGGTGTGATAACAGAGACTGTAAAAATCCCGTATACCCTGTGACAGACAATGACTTTGCCTAAATTGACCTAGCTATCCATATCAGAATTCTTTGAAATTTGGTAGGCAACGTCTAAACATACTTAGAGATCTTTCCACCAAATTTCAGCTTAATCTACCTACGTTTGGTCAATAAATTTTATCTCTGAATTTTCAGCTAGATTACAGAAAGTTTCTGGGTTCATAATTTCCATTATCTTCTTAGTATTCATTTTCCCATCAAACCACAATTATATGGGCCGTTTCTTGTGTCTAATTGTAGTATGTAGGTCATAAAACATTCATTCATCAAGAATACTTTGAATTGGTAGCATGTGATACCAAAATCATGCCTATCATTCTATCATTCTCTCTGCTACATTTTAAAGGAACACAAGAAATTATTCTAAGTCCTAACACTCTAACAGTCATGACATATTTGTAAGTGTAACAAATCATATACACAAAGGCTCAAGGTTAGATCTTTATACCTTTTTGGAACCTCTACTTTGAAGTCTAAACGCCTCTGGTTTCAATCAGAATGGGTGCCTTTAGGTGCTCCAAATATAGTCTCAAACTGAATTCTATCGGCATTGTTGCAATAGTGAGTCTAACAGTTAAGAACAATGGCTTATAAAACATATTAAACGTTCCAGTTTTTGGTTCTTCCACTTGGCCACTTGAATACACATGAAAAGGGGTATAATGATGGGTTTTACTTAGGGACGAGCCTGGAATGGTTTATGTGTGAGCCTTCTTATAGTTGCTCCAACATTGTTTTGTTACACAACTGCAACAGTGAGTAGATACCAACTTTAGTGGCTAGGAAATCATATGTAAAGCCTCATTTTTCATTTGGAGGTTAAAGTACTCATGGAACTGAAGAAGATGAACCATCTGACCTCCAAAATAAACTGAAAATAACTAAGGATTCGAATCTCCAAAGGTGGCTCTACACAGACTTTTCTGGTTTTTCTGGGTTTAGACACTTCGAACAACACCTTTTCTTGTGGTTTTCAATTCCAAATGGTTCCAAGATGGAGCAAGCTGCTTATGGGACTTCATAGGTGGTAGTATAAGCTTCAAAACAAACCAAGATTCAGAGGATTTGGCTAAGAAATGAAAGAGATCCAAGCTTGTGAATGAGGGTCACAGTTGCTGGAAGTTTTAGGGCTTGTGCTCAAAGAGGAGTTTTGTTGCATGGGGGGTGCTTGCATGGCAAGATGCGGGTGACATGTAGCCATCCAGGTGACTCTCAAGCTCCCATGTTGGATGCCCAGTTGGCAACATTCATTGGCTACAATTGAGGCTTTGAGTTGATGGCAAAACCATGGATGCAATACCATGGACTTCCATGGTTTAGCAGCTGAAAAATCACCAGAAAATTCAAAAATTTGAGCAAAAATTCGCTCAAAACACGTCAAAACGCACAAAAGACAAAGCAAATAGGGGGAAAATGGGTTTGGGGGGACGCATGGGCCGGCCAGCTCGGTTGGGCCGCCCTAGCGCCTGGGTCCCAAGCCCCCCTTAATACGTTATATATATATATATCCGAAATTTGCTTTTTTTTAAAAAAATCATTAAAAATGATTATTTCACCATTTCTCATCAAAATATCCAATTATACGTCATTTTCTCATTTATTCCATTATTTTCTCCTAAAAATTGAATAATCCATAAAAAATTATATATTTCTCCGAAAAGTTCCATTAATTACACCAAAAATTTAATAATTATTCTAAAAATTTAATAATTAATCCCAAAAATTATTTCTCTTAAGAAATCACATTTTCCTTATAATCCTATGTATTTCTCCTCAAAATCACATTTTTTTTCCATTATTTCAATTTTCTCCAATAAATAATTCGAAATTAAAAAAAATTGAGGATAATTCATGTATTTCATTTAAAATTTTCAAAACTACATATATCGAACCCAAAAATTTTTATACATCAAAACATGGGTCGTTACAGCCTCCCCTCCTTATAAGAAATTTTGTCCTCAAAATTTACAGTGATACGGATAATACATGTCAAGAAGCAACACTCATCAGCTCAGGGTAGTGGCGGATCATAAAATCCTCAGTCTCCCATGTATCCTGTGCAGCACCATGGAACTGCCAATGCACTCATACCTGGTATCTCCTTGTTGCGCAACCTCTTCGCAGCTCGATCTATGATGGCCACAGGCATCTCATCAAATGTACAGTCTTTTCGCAGCTCAACATGTTTCCAATTGATAATGTGCGAGGGATCGGGGTGATATTTCCTCAACATAGAAACGTGAAATACATTATGCACACCCGATAGCTATGGTGGTAACGCTAGCCTATAGGCAATGGGGCCTATTATCTCAAGGATCTCAAAAGGCCCAATATATTTCGACACCAGCTTCCTTAAAATCCCGAAACGTGTTTGCCCCTTGCGAGGCGAAATGTGAAGGAGGACATGGTCACCTACATCAAACTCAAGGACCCTTCTGCGGTTATCTGCATAACTCTTATGTCGGTCCTGAGCGGCCTTCATATTCTGTCTAATCCTCTGTATCTTCTCATTCTATTCCTGTATGAAGGCAGGGCCTAAAACTACTCTATCACCTGTCTCGGCTTAACAGGGGGGAGACCTAAATGGTTGACCATATAATGCCTCAAACGGCACCATCCCAATACTCGACTGGTAGCTGTTATTATAAGCAACTTCGCATAGAGCTAAGTGATCCTCCCAGCTACTACCAAAGTCCAAAATACAAGACTGCAGTATATCCTTAAGGATTTGGATCACACACTCAGACTGACCATTAGTCTATGGATGAAATGTTGTACTGAGGCTCATCTTCGTTCCCAACTGAGTCTGCAATGCTTGCCAAAATCGAGACGTGAACCTTGCGTCTCTGTCAGACATAATGGATAGGAGAACCCCATGGAGTCTCATAATCTCCCTGATATAGAGTCGGCTCAATCGCTCCATTGAATCCATAGTATGCATGGGAAAAAAGTGGGCAGACTTCGTCAAATGGTCCACAACTACCCAAATAGCATCATGTCTCCACTGTGTACGGGGTAGTCCTGTAATGAAGTCCATAGTGATGTGCTCCCACTTCCACTCTGGGATAGATAAGGACTATAAGGATCCATCGGGTCTCTGGTGCTCAGCCTTGACCTGTTGGCACATATCACATCTCTGAATGAAGACTGCTATGTCCCATTTCATCCTGGGCCACCAATATGTTCGCTCAGCATCTTGGTACATCTTATCGGTGCCCGGATGAACCACATATCTCGATCAGTATAGCTCCTCGAATACACTGCGCCTTAGACTAGCATCATCTAGTACCCATAGCCATCCCCTGAAATTCAGTGCACCTTGTGAATCTAGTCACCACTCTCCTCGAGAAGCGTCATCTGCCCAAGCCCTAAACATATCATAGTTGGTATCATGAGGCTGCCCCTTCCGTGTTCTCCTGAATCTGAACTGGCTAGGTTGTAATCTGTGCACTAACATTGGCCTCAGTAGATGACTCATGGATACTCATGATCGAAGCATAATTAAGCATCATCAACTCATGGGACATATATCTCACCATGTATGTAGTCTCGACCCGTTTCCTACTCAAAGCATCAGCCACTACGTTAGCCTTCCCTGGGTGGTACTCAATAGTGAAGTCATAGTCCTTCAATAGCTCCATCCATCGCCTCTGTCTCATATTCAGATCCTTCTGTGAGAACAGATACCTGAGGCTCTTGTGATCCGAGTAGAGGTAATACCGCCTAATCTTAAGTGCGAATACTACTGCTGCCAACTCTAAATCATGGACAGGGTAGTTTTTCTCCTGATCCTTCAACTGTCGAGAGGCAAAAGCTACTACCTTGTCATCTTGCATCAATACACAGCCCAAACCTATCTGTGATGCGTCAATATATATGGTCAGCTCTCAGCCAGGCTCTGGCAACACTAGTACTGGAGCCGATGTCAATGTCTACTGAAGCTCAAGAAAGGCTTCCTCCCACCTATCAGTCCATACAAAAGGAGTATCCTTCTTGGTTAGCTTTGTCATCGGAGCTGCAATCCTCGAGAAGTTCTGGACGAAATGGCAATAATATCCTACTAAACCCAAGAAGCTACGGATCTCCGTCGCTGTGGTAGGTCTCGGCCAACTGATAACTGCCTCAACCTTAGAGGAGTCCACAGAGATACCCTCAACTCTAACCACGTGACCCAAAAATTGAACCTCTGATAATCAAAACTCGCACTTGCTGAACTTAGCATATAATTTATGCTCTCTCAAAGTCTACAGTGCGATCTTCAAGTGTTTGGCGTGCTCCTTGTGGGATCTCGAATAAATCAAGATGTTATCGATGAAGATAAACACAAAAGTGTCGAGGTATGGTCGAAACACCCTCTACATAAGGTCCATAAACATAGCTGGGGCATTAGTCACGCTGAACGACATGACCAAGAACTCATAGTGCCCATGTCTAGTGCAAAATGCAGTCTTCAGCAAATCTTCCTCCCTGACTCTCAACTGATGGTACCCAGATATCATATCGATTTTCGAAAATATCTTGGCACCTCTAAGCTGATCAAATAAGTCATCGATACGCAGGAGGGGATACTTGTTCTTGATTGTCACCTTATTCAGCTGGCGGTAGTCAATACATAGGCGAAGGCTTCCGTCTTTCTTCTTCACAAATAGTACCAGAGTACCCTACACTAGGAGAAATGAAACCCTTTACTCAACAACTCTTTCAACTGGACCTTCAACTCCTGTAACTCCTTAGGCGCCATGGGGTAAGGAGGAATCGATGCAGGTCATGTCCCTAGAATGATCCCGATGATCAAGTCGATCTCCCGCTTAGGGTGCAAGCCGGGCAGATCTTCAGGGAACACGAAAGGGAAATCTCTAATAACTGGGATCTCATTAATAGACGGGCATGCCGGTGCCTCTCTATGGTCGTCATACCAGCTAGGGTATCCATCTCATGCTACATCGCTAATCGGCCCTAAGTACTCTGCCTGTCAGAAGCACTACCTTGGAAGACAATAGTGGGTTGGCCTGTAATTTGAAACACAACCCTCTTGGCGAAGCAATCGACACATGCGTGATATGCAACCAGCCAGTCCATGCCAAGTATGGCATCAAACTCAAGAAACTCCAACACTCGAAGATCTACTACGGTCTCAAGGTCCCCCAACTTAAGCACACACCTCTCACAGATCATGTTGGGGTAGATGCGCTCCCCAGCGGCAGTACTGCACATCAACCAAGTAGAAGCCCTAACTGGTTTAAGTCTTACTCTATCCACAACACATCCATAAATGACGAACAAAGTAGAGCCAACATCAATTAATACATAAACAAATGAATCACAGAGCGAGACGATACCTTCTACCAAGGTCCTTGTCGAATCCAGGTCAGGTTGGGTGATGGCCTGTGCTCTATCTCTGATAACCGGGGCGGAAGAGCTAGGACCCACTGTAAGAGTCGAATACTTAGCATTCTTATGTCCAACCTGTTTACACTGATAGCAAGTAAGTGGTGGCTTCTGTCCTCTCTGATAACTCTGACTCTATCCACGGCCTCTACCTCGGCCCCCTAAAAATGTGCTTTGCTGCTCTGCTGGTGGCTGTGTCTGTATAGGGGTGGCTGCAAGTGCTACTGCCTGGGTAGCTGCAAGTGTTACTGCCTGGGTGGCAGTCTGGCTGGGAGTGCCACTCGACTGTGTCTCATAATACCTCCTCTTCCTTTGCCTCTGCTAACTACCACGGCCTCGGTAACCTCCAGACCCACTTCTATGTGATGGTTGAATCTGCGATGCAGCCTGCTGCTATGACTGCGGCTGAGGGGTACCGCTCGGTACTACAGAAACCTCAGGTCGCTCATCCAATCCGGCCATCTTGTACCGTAAGGCCTCTCTCTGGACCTCCTCTAAAGTATGGGCTATAGATGTAGAGGTCGCCTGTTTAATAGCAACCCTCAACCCCCGTCGATAGAATCTGGCTATAACACCCCGCCTCCCAAGTCCCATCTTCCATGTCATCTGACGGTTTAACTTTCTTTGATCAAAAATCTTGGAATGCCTGAGAGACGGGCCCGTGCTACATTTTCTTCTTCTTAGACCCAAATGTATTAGGGTTCCTGTGTACATTAATCTATGTACAAAATGACATCATAGTAAATAAGATTCTTCATTTATTCGTTCAAAAATTCTGAGTACAAAGACTTATTACAGCGAAAATTAAATCCCAAACTGAAATACATGACTTAGCTTGAGCCTATGTGCCTTACGTTGAAATAAATAAAAACTTTTAATAGATAACCCTCCTCGTAAGCTAATTAATTCCCTGTGATGTGAAAAATAGGGGGGTAAGCTAAAAAACCCAGTGAATCATTCCATCTATTTAATCCATTATTTCAATCAGACAATGCAAGCATATCAAACACTTTCAGAGATTAATTCGATTCAACCAATATATTAATTCAATTGTAATTTAAACCGAACGGGAATAACCTATGTGCTCCAAATCTAGGGAGAGAGATCAATTTTGGACTCAAACCCATCTCTAGTGGGATCATTCTTGAAACCTGTTCCATTCTGGTATCAGTATTGACAGCCAGTTCCAATTCTACATGGAACACAGAAAGTCCCCCGTACCGGTATGTGGTTGAATTCTTATTTAATCTTATTTTTGTGTGCAAGAGCATAATAAATAAATATTTCAACAGTAATTAAACATACTAACAGTATAACATCTTAAATCAATAAAAGCACAGATTTTCGATTTCTGATGTAGAAGATCGTACGAGACGCAACTACAGAGCATACTCTCTCAAACAGGAAAAACGACTTTCGATTTCTGATGTAGAAGATCATACAAGACGCAA